>JAUTCZ010045953.1:0-11983 GCA_032273805.1 Melanodrymia brightae | reverse complement strand
ACAGCGTGTGATTGTTGTCTGTCGAACTCTAATAGAAGTGTGAAGGGCGTCCTTGTTTTGACAACAATAAACTGAGGCTGTCGACATCTTGATAGCTAATTAGTGCTGTTCTTTTGTATGGAAACGTTCATGACAGGCTGTGCATAAATGTTTATGTAATGCTCCTAGTATTAAAAACAGCGAGTTATTTGCGACGTGAAGCAATAGAGAAATTGTTTTTAAAAAATATACAAATGTATATTTTAAAAAAATCGCCAAAGACTTTCGCAACTTTAATTGTTTTATCGCCACTTTAATAGTTTTATCGCAATTGGCGAAAGTGGCGACCGACAGGCCTAGCACTGTTATAGGATACATTATAAATAGAATTTACAATTAATGTTTTTTAATATGCCAAAAATATCAACTTCGTCTTTTTAATCAGTATTTGTGTAGGCAGATCGAGCCTCCTCGACAAATACCGATTAACCTAGACTTGCTTGATATCTTCCATATTACAAAACACTTGTGACGAATCCTCTCTATATATATATATTATACAGTATAACAGAACAATCAGCACAGCTGGCTATCACTCTTTGTGACAGTGACTGCCATCACGGCATTGCAATTGTCGGCACTGACGTAAAATCAACACAAACCACAGGGATACATTAAAGTAGATTGTAATATGATTTGTCCACAGCTACATGTACCTGGTCAATTCGGATGCTATGTACTGATGATGTGCAATTTACGCTAATTAAACAGAGTTCACATTGTTTGTAAATGATGGACTGTGATACTATATATTACTACGGTGTGATGACGCTAATTAAAAAGGTTTCAGATTGTTCGTAAATGATGGACTGTGATACTATTACGGTGTGATGACGCTAATTAAAGGAATTTCAGATTGTTTGTAAATGATGTTGGGATGATTGAGTGACTTGCAGAATATTTGGATTTGGTTAATTCATAAAGATGTTGGAGTGGGAAGGAATGAAGATTTCCCATAACTTTAACGGCCCTCAATACAAGTGGGTGCGAAAGAAAGCCATCAGAAGGTAAGGCATGCAATTGTGTTTTAAGATCCACAAACACTCTCATCAGTACCGTGATCAACTTGAATAACTTCCTGTACTTTAGTTATCGTGCTTGAATAACCTCATATACCATAGCTATCACAAGATTTAATAACTTCATACACTTGTACCTGTACTTAGATAAACACAATTTATTTTGATTTTTGGTTAATGGATACATAAAATATGGTTCAGTAACCCATACATGTATGTAGGGCCATACGTACGTGGAATCTTCGAACATTGTACATGTACCTACATCATAACATGTATAGCAAAGAACTGTATACGCTAATATTGTTTTTACTGAGTAACATTAAATATGATCTGGTTGTACTGAATAGCATTCATGTTGGAGATAAACCTGGGATCAATCATTTACTTGAGGTTATTGCCACTCTAGGGAATTTGATGTGAAGGTAATAGGAATTAGATCAGATACAAATGTTAAAAGAGTAATTAATTAGCAAGGAACAAATAAGGATGTCTGGTTCAAGAATTTGACATACATGTATGTTTGCCTACTGTAAGTCTACTAAATGTTAGCCCACAATTTCTTTTTTGCCGCTCAGAAACATTTAAGTGGATCCTTTTGGCTATTTCCAATTCCAACCGATGATCCACAACTGGTTCATCAAAGGCTGTGGTATGTGCTATCCTGTCTGTGGGAAAGTGCACATTAAATCCCCTTGTTGTTATTTGATAAGAGTAAGCCTTTGTGGTGGCAGCAGGTTTCTTCTGAGATTGTGTGTTTGACAGCCAATAGCTGATGATTATTCAACGTGCTTCAGCGATGACATTTAAAAAAAAAAAATTTATAACAAAAACAGGGTTCACATTGAAGAATTTTTGGTTTTATTCACAAATTAAAACAAATTGTGGTATTTGTCAGGAAAATGTTTTAAAAGAAGCATAATTTAATACACAAAATGTTGATGACTAAATATCAAATTTTGTGGTACGTATTATTCTTTGGGAAAGTGCACACAAAAGATCTCCATGACTGGTCCATCTTGTCTGTGGGAACATAAAAGATTGCTTGCTGTTATTCGGTAAGAGGAGTCTATATGGCAACAATGGGTTTCTTTTATAAGTACCCGGTAAGTGACAGGGCGTGCGTTTGACATCTAATAATAACTTATTAATAATCAATGTGTTCCAGTGGTGTCATTAAACAAACTTAATCTTTTTTATAAAAGATACCTTCCTGCTATGTGTCTTCTTCTATAACCATTGCATACATTTATTATATGACTACAAACAACAACAGAAATGTCAAAGTGTCATTATATTACGTTAAATTGCTCCGTTTACAATATACGCATCGACCGCTATAAATAGCATTTTGAAAAGTTGCTACACTTTTAAGGTCACGCTATTATCTGGAGTGCAGCGAACTGAGAACCCAATCTTATTTCTACTCAGAGCGAGTGCCATGCCTCTTGACACGTGGTGCCTATTTTCCCCGCGAAAAACGTTAGCGATTCTCTTTAAGCAATGTGCTCCAATGATATCTATAAACAATGTATAACTTTTAACTTTATTTTTCACTGTTCAATGTTTTACTGTATTTCAGTCATTAGCTGACTACCACAACACTCCGCATTCAGTATCTTGGAGTTGCGATACACATTTTGATGACAAACTAATGTAAAATCCAGGTTTTCTCTTAAGCCACCCACCATCAGCATAATTATAACCTTGTAATCTATTGTTTGGTGCATTCAGTACACACGCATACCACACAGAAGTGTAATTATACCTGAAATATGGTATACTAATTTCCGATTCGGCAAAAAACATGGCAAAAGGTAAGTGATTGCGTCTTTATGGCACGTCTCTCACCCACCTTGGGCGTGATGTCAATCTGTACTGATAATGCAAACATCATAATGAGAATCACTCATCATTTTGGAGCAAAAAGCATGATCACGTAACAACGAGCGAAAAGCGTGATTACGTAACAATCTTGTCGAGCTGGTTATATGTACAATGTATATGCACATTGTCCTTGTTTACATACATAATGGCATACATTTATTATATGATTATATAAACAGAAATGTCAAGATGTCATTATATTACGTAAAATTGCTTGTTAACGTAATATGAATACCTCGCCAAAACTCAGATGAGCAGAGTTAAAGCAGTTCTAAGGAAAAGTGTCATTATCTGCTGGTACAAGAGAGTGGAAACGGTTTGCACCAAAATAGGTGAACGATCTCCTTTAAATTGAGCCTCGAAATTCCTAACATCATCTTAATAATTAGTGTAATGGTCAGCCTGTTCTTTCTGTACAATCATGTCAATGTTTACTGGAGTTTATGTAAGACCGATCTTTAAAAGCCTTTATTATAAACATAACAACTTTAATGTAACAGACCCTTCAATTTGTCTCTTCTCGGAAAGAAACTAATAAATTCTTCAATGTAAAGTAAAATGGCATATTATATAAAAAGGCTATTTCAATAATTTTCCAATAACATAATTACTTTAAGCATCAACAAAAACATAAATTAATAAGACAAATGAATTTTTTAAATAAAACGTATTTCTCTTGGAATCTGACTTTACATGAACTAAATGATATCTGGCATAGTATTTAGACTTGAATTAATCGACTAAGGTCTAATACTTGAACTGATCTCAGAATAGGATCTCGCCACTAGAAAACACTAATCACTCCATACATTGTATGTATATTTTTGAAATATCCGGAGACGTTTGGAAGATAAATTTATACACCGAATTGACCAGTACTCTTCGCAGGTTTACTTTCCTCTTTTACAAAGATATATATTTCTTTCATGTTCATCTTGATGTTATAATATACATTATGACATCCGTTCTTACATGTAATATATTTTCTGAAGTTACGTTACAGTTGAGAAAACATTCTTGTTTAAAAACGTAAGTAACTCAAGAATGTTGAGACTTTGAAGCTCGGTAATGTAGTTAACAAGTTACAACATGAGATGTAACAGCTGATCAAACAAACTTACACTCTGATGATTTCACTTGCAAATTCACTTTGAAAATTGTGCTAACTAGTACTTTTCGAAGAACATGTAGATAGCAAACACATTCATCATATTTTATTATGGCACAACATAATATCTTTATCAATGTTCTGTAGCTTTTGCATAATGAATCATTTGTTATCTTCCTTAATATAAATTTTTTGGACAAAAAACAGAATTTGTACTGCCTCCATTATCAGATTAGTTACCGCAGTGATGAAATGGCCGCAATTAATACTGGACTGTAAAAATAAAAAAGATAATAAATCTGATTTATAATTACATGTATTTATTCAAATTTTTAACAAAGACAAAAGGTGGGCAATAAATATTTGGTAAACATTTCAGTTCAAGACCCTTAACATATGCACACATGTGTGTTGAGGGACAAAATGGACGGTCATCATGTTTTAAAAGAGCAATGTGGTCATTTGAATAGGGTGTGGGGTGGAGGTTTGGGAAGAGGAACATATTAGAGTGACAAAGGACATGTTAATAATAAATTATATTACCGGGTACTAAGCATACATGTACATTGTACATGTATTAGATATTTATCAAACAAGGAGTTAGACATTTTAAATTTCATAGAATTCTACTGTAAAATTTCCCATAATATATCCTATATAATGCTAAGTTCAACATAATATATGTACATGTATATTGTATCATGTACAGAAATGACGCCAATATCATGTAGAATTGTGAGTTGCTATGTTACACGTATGTACGTGTATAATCAATGGTCAGTGACAAATAAAAGATATTAATACGTCCCCATTGCGCAAACAATTTTTTATGTTGATTCCTAAACGAAATATATGATCCTCTTGAGCAAGCATACAATTGCTCTTTCTTCACCTCTGACAGATTCTATTTAAGCCGGGCTATTAACAGAGAAATGTCGTAATCTCATTCGATTAAATCAATTGTCTGCAATAGACATACATTGTACATGTAAGTGTTTGTTAATATAGAGACAAAAACGAATCGACAAACTCTTTTGACAATTTGGTAAAAATAACGGTAAAAACGGAAATACATATTGCGTTATTATTGTGCAATTTAGGAGGAGTAATATTTTAAAAGGAAACTGAACTACATGTAGTATCTGATAATGTCTCATGGGGATCAAATTGTTTACCAGTCAGCATTTAGAAATTAGCTGGGATCGAGTGATGACTATAGTTGTCAGTGGAACCTCTCAAACATGGATACAAGAGGATTAGTATGGCTTGTTTTCTCTGTGTTGAGTTGCCATGCTAGTACATGCTTCTGGTAATATGACATCTGGTAAGATGTTGTTTTGGTTTATCAAAAGAAAAATAGGAGACAGTATACCAGAAAGATGTATGGGATTATGCATAAATGTCAATGTGTTTCACAATCTGAACAAAATTAGGATTGGGTTTGATCCCTTCCCATTCTTTCCAATCCTAACATAAAACATTGATCAACCGTGGACCAATGATTTTACCTAAAATGCAATCCTAACATGTCTTTTAGCCCCTCCCCACTTTCCAAACATTGTTCTGATTGTGAAAAATGGTGACATTTACATGTAACAGAAAATATCTCTTATCATCCAATTCTTTTATCAAACTGTAATTTAATACATTATGAAAGACTTAAATTTGAGTTAATTCCATTACAACTTAGTAAAAGTTTATTTTCAAACACAATGTCAGACAATTATTCATGTATTTAATTTCATGTGCAATCGAAAACATAATAAAATAATTGTTTTTTTGAAAAATAGACATGAAAAAACCCAATGCAAACAAGATTGACACAACAGTGCTCAACTACAGTCAAACCTGCTTGAGCAGCCACCTGAATAAGCAGCCACCTGTCTTAAAGGGTCACCTTAATATTCCACCAAATCATCAGTTTTAGTGCATTATGACCTGTATTAAGCAGCCACCTGTCTTAAGAAGTCACTTTTTGTTACTCACTTAGGTGGCTGCTTAAGACAGTTTTGACTGTATATGTATATGTATTTGTTTGTATTTATAGGGAATCTGAAATAGGATTTTGTGCTAAATATGTATACATGTACATGCAGAAGTTATTCAGGAATGAGTTTTCTTTTTCTCTCCTTTTTTTATTGACATAAAAAATTAACCCTAGCGAAAATATGAATGTACCCACCGCAATCTCCTTTTATGCCAGGGTTCAAGTCCGACAGGTCTGAATACAACTTAAATGTACACAAGCACAGTTCTATATAAATTATGATAGATACGACTGTGTTCAAACAAATATATTCTCCAACATGTACTCACATTAAATGTTTTCGTATATATGATCAAACCTAGAAACACATAATAAAGTATTAGTTTAAGTGTGCCTCACATACATGTACATCGTACTATCCAAACAGTCAGCAATGCATTATTGAGCTACAAAATTTACAACCTTGTCTTCATGGCACAGAACAATTTGTTAGAGAATGGTTTTTGTCAGATTGTTCCCTTACTATTGACCTCCACCTGTCAGCAACTTTCAACACCTATACCCATTATTTGTACTGCTGACAGGTATTCTTGTTACATCGCTGCAAACAAAAATGCCTATATGCATTTCTTTCATGTTAGGATGAATGATCATGTTTTTGTTTTCAACCTGTCACGCTTGTTAAAGAGTTTACAAATGATGTTGCACCAAACCACAGTTTTCTTTGCATGTTCTACCTGTTACGATGCCTATAGTTTATTATAAAGATGTACTGAATATTTAAGTCAGACCTGTCAACCTTGAACCCAGGGATAAAAGGAGACAGGGGTGGGGGTGGAAGGGGAGTGGGGTGATGAGCAAAAAAAACGGGATTAGATAAAAAAAAAAAAAAAGTTTTTTAAATGGTAGATAGGAATTTGTGTATTCTTAGAAATTTGTGATTTCTCAAGAGGAAATAAATGCCTATTGGGCAGAAGAAAAGGAATGATGAAATAATGAGATGGAGACTGCTGTGAAAAACAGCAGATTTGACAGGTCAATGAAATAATAATATTATAGGGATGGGATCTACATGTAGCTCAGTGGTTAGAGTGTTTGTATGATGTGCTTGAGGTCGAAGAATCTATCCTCATGACTGCAAGTCACATCTACAATGCTTGGTTCCTTGCACTTGCAATTAACATTATATAGAAGTAAAATAGTAACTGAAATAAATGATCTACAAAAATGTCTATTCTGATATGGTTGTTTGTGATCTACTACTCGGGTTAAACTATGAACAACATAGTGTATATACAAGTTTACAATTCTTGCAGACAGTGTGACATAAATGTGCAAGTAACAGACAATAATAACTTTGCATGATCCATGCATTCATAGAAAAAGGCGATTCCATGGTACATGTATTTAATTGTCCTGTCTGCAACAATTTTTCTCTCTTTGTTATGTAAATAAATGCAAATATTATCAAATTTCTTAAAAAATTTTGTACTGCAACATAGTGTTTGTCTTAACTAACGGATGGGACAAATACCATGGAATCGCTCAAAACCAGAATTTTAGGTTACACAAAGAAGTATTTCCTGTACGAGGATTTCAGGTTAAAAAGGTTAGGCTGACATGTACAAGCATGCACAATTTTGTAATAGAACAGACAGAAATAAACAAAGTTTAAAAATGCTTGTTTTCTCCAATGCCCTAATGGCTTCCTACTGTTTTCCTTGAGTATCTCATCAGACTTCTATATTAGCTCACCTTTACAGACAAGCAAAACCTACAAATGAGTTATTCGGTTTGAAGAGTTCTGAATGCAAACAGACACTTGTATACACTTGGAGAGCAAGAATAATGTATGTACCTACTAAAACCAACATTTCCTCTCAGTCTACATAATGCACTTGTAAGTGAGTTAGTGTTCTGGCTACAGGTGTCATAACAGTTAGTTTTCAAAGCTTTTAGTGACCAGACTGCACCAAATAACATTGCCTCAGGTTTGTTTTAACAGATACCAGTGTGATTACGAAATTTCCAACCTCTAACATAAGACTCGATCTTCACACCCCTGGGAGAATTTCATATGGAATGCATTTTTACTTCTCTGTACAATTTAGTTTTTATGCCAAAAAGCAATAATTGTGCTACATGTAATTTAGTAGATACAACTACAAACAGACAATTCTGTCTTACCAAATTTGCATGTACCAAAGATGACGTTGGTTTGTAGGAAGGGGGACATATAGTGCAGTGCAAGAACGTCGGCCTGCGGTTCATTGACATTTGGTCCCATTCCAACCAGTAATCCACAACTGGTCTATCAAAGGCGGCTGTGTTTGCCATCCTACCTGTGGTAAATATCCCTTGCTATTATTCCAAGAAGAGTAGCCTGTGTGGTGGCAACAGGTTTCCTCTGTGACCATGTATTGACATAAATGACCGTTTAATAATCAATGTGTTCCAGTGATGTCATTAAACAAACAAACAAACTTTATCTGTTGTTTAATGACATCACTGGATCACATTGATTAATAACCAGCAGCTATTGGATATCAAACACATGGTTATGTCGACACATGGTCTCAGAAGGATACCACTGCCATAACATACATGTACATGTAGGCTACTCTTACTCTTACAAGAGTTCTTTTTTGTGTACCTTCACACAGACTGAATAGCAGACATCACAGTTTTTGATGAACTAGTCATGGATCACTAGTTGGACTGGGAAATAGCCACTGAGTGTGCTGGGCAACTTGATTATTTACATCTTAATATGTAAATAAAGACTTGTATTGTATTGTATATTTTCCATGTCACAACTTCAGATGACATCATGATTTTGTTTGATTTGTTTAAACTTTGTATTGTTGAACATTCTTGTTCAAGGACAAAACGAATTATGAACTTATTTGCGTTATTATTGATTTGTATGTTACAAATTATGAGGATTGCCTCTTATTTCTTTGAGATTTATCAAAGATTGCACAAAAATAAACAAGAGCAAACTTTTGCTCGAACTGCTTTGCAGATTAACTGCAGTTCACACTTGTTTATCTTTGTTCAATCATGGATAAATCTGAAAGAAATAAGAGACAATCCTTAACAACATACATGTGCTTGTAGCTGGTATGTACATGTACATGTATGTCGACTTTCTAGTAAATACTGTACATTCCTCACCATTCGATTAGCAACAAAGAATTTCCAGCAAGAATGAGCAAAGAACATTTCTACTTAAAAATAAACAATGTTTATCACAGCAGTCATCTAGCTTGACAACAACAAATCTTTTACTTATGCACGATAGATCCTTCAAGTGTGTGGTTGTTGCCAATATTCACCAGAGTGCTTCGGCCATGCTATTAAATCAAAACCATTATTGTTTCGTCTACAGTATCTGTTTGAACGAAGAAAAAATGGAATTTTCATCAGTCTATTTCCTGTAGAATATAACGAGGTGGCCACTTCATCTCATCCAGAAATAGCTTCTGTGATCCGGACAAAAGTCATAACTTTTTTTCATTAGTGTGTGGAAAATATGATATTATTGAAAAAATTCTGAAGCTGACATCATAAACCCTATGATCTGGTCTTCAGTTGATTATTTTGTTAAGACTTCTCTGGAGAAACCCGAGAGCCCCAGACTGGTTTATAAAAGACCATGATAGTATGATGATACATGTGTGTAAGGAAAAAGTGCACATAAATGATCACTTGAAGCTCATGGAAAAATGAAATGGTTGACCTCTATATAGAACATGTGCCAAAATCACCAAATGTTTTATAACCAATAGCCAATGATTATTTAGTCAATGAGCTCTTGCGTCAATGAGTTAGTTATAGCTTATTTACATGCTTATATTCAATTGAGGTTTAAGCATGTCTTTCTTGGACACCTAGCCCAACTGTCTCGACTGTTTGTCATGAACAGAAATGACTTCAAAAACTAGTGTATATATGAATATTACAGTAGAAATAAATTTGACCTGTGTATACATGTATAATATAGACACATATAAAGCATAATTATGGTGCGATGAAGGCAGAATGCACAGATTAATACCATTGATACCAATCAAAGACTAATTACTAGGGTGCCTATTGAAGTCTACTGGTAACGTGAAGTCGGGTATACTGTCACAAACTCAAATTGGTCGGCTGCCAGATGAGAAAATACACACACGCCATGTAATTGTGTACAAGAAGCAACATCTTATTCACGTTGAAGAAATGAGTACACAATATTTTGATGCGAGAATGAAACAGGAAAAGGTTGATCAGAGATTTTTGGGGATATTTGGTATCAACCAGCCTCAACTCATGAAATTTATATGCACGCATTATTTTAATACCCAGTTAGAGTGTGCTTGTTAATAGTGTCAGTCGCGAAATTTAAAGATTGCGAATATGTGCTAGCGTATTCTTGAGAGAAAAAACAATGTTGCAAAATTAATGCTGTTAACAACAATAAATGTACATGTACACTTTCAAATAGGCTGGGGAATCGATTGTAATTGACATCTGCTAGAACATTTTATACAATGCTTACTACCAAATTTTCCAACAGCTAATGTAAACAAATTGATTACTAGTAAGCAGTACAAATGTATTAGTAAAAAGGTTCATTTCTTAAAATACATTGATAATTGTAGAAATAGCTGCAAAAAAGACCAGTTTACATATGCATGAATGAGCCATGAACACATGCTGTAAAACTAAAACGTGGAATCAAAGAGAAATGGAAATAAATCAGATACTAAATACATGTTTCCAACAGATTAATGGGCTATAACGATCTATGTCAATAACACTGGCCATCTTTTTACAGTATGTCTGCTTGTAAGATCTGCAAACTGCATTGAGGCAGTGTGATGCATGTAAATATCTCTAAATGCAGTGATTCAGTATGCAAAGGTCAAAACATGCAATATTATAGTGATCAATGATAAATATACAAATATTGCAGCTAACAAAACTTAGTGATCAATGATAACTACACAAATAGTCAACTCTAATAAAATGTCAAATTTGAATGCCCGTGAGAAATGTGGAAACTGGCATGAGGGCGACCCAAGTTAATTATGTTTCCTATATCACTGACCCTCAAAGAAAGCCAGTCGGTGGAGGAAAACCACCCCCCAAAAAAACAAAATGTCTGTACCGGCCTCCGTGGTGTAGTGGTTAACGCCATGGACTACAGGCTGGTAGGAACGGTGTTCGAAACCCGCAGGTGGATTTCACTTTCCGACTCCAACCCACAGTGAGTGCTCTGCCAGGCTCAATGGGTAGGTGTAGTACCACTTATACCGACCATTGTCCACAACTGGTTTAACAAAGGCTGTGGTGTGTGCTAATCTGTCTGTGGGAAAGTGCATATGAAAGGTCCCTTGCTACTTATCAATTTGGAGTAGTGGGTTTCCTCTCTCATACTAACACTAACTTCTGTCCTGGACACACAGTCGAGGCAGCTGAACTGTGTGACCATGACAGACGTGCTTGAACCTTAATTGGATATAAGTACGTAAGTAAGTTATAACTAACTAACTACATGTAACAGTTCCATTGTGGTCGACCTCGTGTGACGTTACGTCAACAGGACAATTACAATCGCGAAACAGGTTACAAACTGCACAATTGACGGCTAGAACCATTCCAGGTTTATGTCGCATCCGTGGTAAAACAGTTCGCAGCCGTTTGAGAGAACACAACATACGGCCACGTCGTCCTGCGGTACGTTCCGTTTTACTGCAATGTTCTAACTTATAGTGTAGCAACGATTACGCTTTGGATTACATAATTATTAGGCTAATGTTCTTCTCACAGATTAGTCATGGTTTCATTTAGACCGCAGTGGTGGTCATGGGCGTCACTTGGTGGGAGGGGGAGGGGGGGGGGGACATGCAAATGTCTCCACTCCTCAACCTTTTAGTATAAATAACAAATTAT
>JAUTCZ010045952.1:0-20569 GCA_032273805.1 Melanodrymia brightae | reverse complement strand
TGGATTTATGCAAATTAAGCATATTTCCACCACATGGATTTATCTGGACTTTTAGTATGTCATTCTGGGGACATCATAGAAATGCATTGTGGTGAAAAAAAAATTGTTGCAATTTGCTTGACCTCAAACCCTATTTTGACTGGACTATTATTACTCTTTGTTGGTAACTGCAGCTTCTATCTGTAATTACACCCTTTCATTTTACGTTTTCGTCAATCGCGAAATAATTTTTAATTTATCATTCTCTAAAGCTCATATAATTACCTACACATACTATTGATCACATCAATACGCAGTCTCTTGTTAATGCATCACTAATTCAAATGAAAAGACACGGCTATATAGTAACCTGATGGTGTTAAATGATCTGTAATGATGTATTTCCAAACTCGTCTTTGCTGGAACGTACATAAACGTGTGTATGGATGCCAACATCTACAGGATAATTCAGGTAAGAATGTAAGGTTAAACAAAGTTCATTGAATGAAGATATGCTATTTTTCATCAGTGAACCCTTGCCGCAGGTGTTGTTAGACGGTGGGTAAATATTTTCAATTAATATGTTTTTCCTCCTTAGTATTTAAAAAAATAAACATAAGGAAGATTACCTTTTCCCCGTCAATTTTGTTAAGTTCTGCTGTAACAGTTGTGCTCATATCACATATATTGAAATATAGATGATACCGGTAGGTTTTCAATAGTCATGTTAAAACATGACTATGCTTTCTGAAAATGCTTGACCGTGATTCAAAGGTTTGTCACGATATTCAAACCATATAATTTAAAAACATATATTTCAAGAAGACGACGTTATTGGCCACATGAACCTAACTATGCTATGTTTAGAGTCAGTGCTGCTATCTGGGACAAAGTACATGTACTACACAACTGTACGATCTGGAAAAAAGAGGTTTCCAAGAAAACAAATATTGTGGGAGTGGGTTGGAGGGAATTGTCTGTTCTAGATGCATACCTAGGGGAATTGACAAAATACCTCAAGGAATTGTCAGTTCTAGATGCATACCTAGGGGAATTGACACAATGTCTCAGGAAATTGTCAGTTCTAGATGCATACCTAGGGGAATTGACACAATGTCTCAGGAAATTGTCTGTTCTAGATGCATACCTAGGGGAATTGACACAATACCTCAAGGAATTGTCAGTTCTAGCTGCCTACCTAGGGGGAATTGATATGCCTCGGGGAATCGCGAGTTCTAGATGCATACCTACAGGATCTGAGGAATCGACACAATGTCTGAGGAATCGACACAATGTCTTAGAAATCATGTTTTAGCTGCATGCATTGGGTGATATGAGATATGACACAATCTTGTTTCTCTCTAATAGATATACATGTAGTTGGTAAATTACTAAATTGCATGTTTCCATTTACATGCAATGTACATCATAACAAACAACTGACTTTTCAAATTATATGTTTTATTTGTGTTTTGTATCAAAAATAAACAAATATATAATACATGTAGTACATATGAGAATGTGTTTTGTGAATGTGATATATAGTACGTTTATAAGCAGTGTAAAGATGTATGTGCATAAAAGTTATATTTTAATTAATAATTATATTTCCTTAGCAAATGCATTAGACATTATATATATTGATCAACTGGTAATAAATTATTTAAATGTTTATATTAGCATAAAATATTTAACATACCCGGTACAAGTACAGGTTTAATATTACACATATATAATACCTACAATATTTAAGATATTTACAGAGCACACCACGACATGGTAGCACACACATATACTAGTATATAATTTATTATAGCACCATAAAAAGCAAAAAGAAAAGTAATCAAAATTGCTTTCTACTTTTTGTATCTGCAACAAAACAATTGAATTACCTTAAAGACTTTCAAAGAAAATTAAACACTCAATTTTACTTCTTTCTAATTGTTGAATTGTACTATAAAAAATGATGCAAATATTTTTAAAATCTTAAAAAGTTCATTCTTTCTAATTTTTGAATGATATTAAAATATAATACAAATAGTTATAAAAGTTTACAAGTTGCATTTTACATTCTGAAATTTAAAAAAGCAAAATATTATAAAAACTACATGGTGCAAAGTTGAAAAATCATAAGAATTACATTTTTCTGTTTGTTGACTTGTAAAATGCTGATTATACATAACAATTATATAGAGTAATTAAAAATGACTAGATCTCGATCACTTACTGTAATTAATTATTATTTATCAAGAATATTACATTTCAACAATATTTTGATATTAGCAAGTGATATGGACAATTTTGAATGAAAGGAACATTCTGGCAAAGTCAAGATAATATGTACTCATGAATCACAGTCAAATAAGAGATGATACTAGGTGTTCATGAAAGATGGGCATGTCATGCCTCACCCCTTGTACCCATTCTAATCACAGTCCTTTTGTTTTTGCCTGTTTCTGTGTTCCCTGGTACCTAATTCAGTATAACCGTAGTGTGAGTTTAAGAAATAGAATATTACACACGTGTGGGTTAAAGATCTTAAACTTGTTGGTTAAAAACATTATAAATGTACATTGTGAAACAAATCATTGAAAGATCAGCTATCTCTGATGGCCACTCATGTAACAACAACATGTAGAGATTGCCAACTGGTCTCTGTAGCTCTGTGGTTAACACATCGGGCTCAAGACAGAGAGGTACTGAGTTCGAATCCCATTCGTGGCAAAGGATTTTTAATCCCACTACTAACTCAAACTTAGAGTGAGTACTCCACAAGGCTCAATGGGTACATGTAGGTTTACTTCCATTTGCACTGACCAGTGTCCACAACTGGTTTAACAAATGCCATGATATGTACTGTCCTGTCTGTGGGAAATTGCATATAAAAGATCTTTTGCTACTTATCAAGAGTAGCAGGTTTTCTCTATCATACTAACACTAACTTCTTTCCTGGACAGGCAGTCAAGGCAGCTGGACTGCATGACCATGACAGACATGCTTGAACTTTCAGTGGATATAAGCACGTAAATAAGCTATAACTAAGTAACTAGATTGTCAAATGTGTTCAACAGATCGTGGATATTTTAGAGAAATGTTAGCACATGGGTTGCAGTATTACTGTAAGAGAATATGTTCTTAATAGCCACATGAGTATTGAATAACACATGTAATATTCTCTATATAACAACAACATGTAGAGATTGTCAAACATGCTCAACTGATCGTGGATGTTTTAGAGAAATGCTAGCTCTTGGTAGCAGTAAGTGAATATTTTCTTTATAACCACATGAGTATTGAATAACACATTGCATAATTTATAATCTTATAAATTACAGTAAAACTTACAAAACAATTATTCATTTGACTTAAAAAGCATCACAAACAACACAATCATAATTTATTAGTCAACTATACAGAGCATTCATTAACTTGAGCTTGTGGGATCGAATCTCAATGAGTGAGTTTAACAATAAAACAAATAATTTTACATTGTGCATCTTCAACATATTTTTCAAACTTAATGAAATGTTTGGAGATTTATTAAAGATTTCACAGAGTAAACTCCAGTATTAAGAATGACGTCTGTTGCTTGGATGCTAATGAAGAATATCCATGTCAAGTTAACAGTTGAATGGTTCTAAGAGTTGTTCTGTGCTGAATGTATCATTGTAAGCTGCATAGAACACGTTATTCATAATGGTCTCATGTCCTCGACTGGTGGATTGAGCTGAAATAAACAAACAAATACATAAATAAATAATTGAACAAATGAAAAAATTAAGGAATGAATGAAGGAATGAACAAAGGAATGAACAAACAAACAAATAAATACATATTACATGAAAGAAAAAGCATAATTTATATATTTGGGAGACATGTGTGTGTCGTTTGCTGGACTTTCAGGTGACCTGTTGAGTTATTTCCCATTCCAACTAGTAATCCACGACTGGTCTACCAAAGGCCATGGTGTGTGCTATCCTGTCTGTGGGAAAGTGCACATAAAAGATCCCTTGCTATTATTCGAAGAAGAGTAGCCTATATGGCAGCAGCGGGTTTCACCGTGACCAAGTGTTGATATTACTGTGTGTTTTGACATCCAATAACCGCTGATTAAAAAAAACTGACCATGGGTTGATATAATGATGTGTTTGACATCCAATAACTGCTGATTAATAATCAATGTGTTCCAGAGGAGTCATTAAACAAACAAACTTTATCTTTTATCTTTTGTGTTGCATTACACAGTATTTGGCAGTTTTCCTAATGTTATAAACCAATTTTAAACTAGAAAACCAATCGGACTGATACAGATTTGTGGATGAGAATAGATTGTACCATGCTGGTTATTATGTTGTACCATATCTGCAATCTCACAAACCAGATGAATATGTAATACTTTAAAATGATTATATAATAAAACCAGGGCCCCCATAGTAATTAGACATGTATTGATCCATCTGGATAGGTTAAGACTGACATTGAGAAATATGGACCATCTGAGAAAGCAAGACTAAAATGGACATATTTTTGCAAAGTGAACAGAATCACCACACCTATGACAAAACCATTCACATTGCCATTGCTTATCTCTGCATAGTCGAAGACAGATTATGACAAATTCGAGATGGCATGTTCTCATAAATCACAGCAGTGATACCAGGTGTTCAGAAAAGTTGAAAGTATCCTGCTCCACCTGATTGTTCTGAACTATCCTATCTATGAGAAAGTATATAAATTATCCCTTACTGCTTATAGAAAGAATAGTCCATGTATAAGGCGCTAGTGAATGATGTATCATGATAACCATGTTTGATAGTTAATTATAGCTGCTGATTAAACAGTGAACTGGGATGTCATTAAACAAACATTCGTAACCTTTCATTTCTCTAGAAATCACAATTCAATCATCTATGCTCATGTGGACTTAAACAACAAGTAATTACATGCATCTCTACAGTGTCAATACAAGTGCACGTACATTGTGTACTTACTCTGTGGCAGCATTGCAGTTAAATCTGTCATGTCTTCCAAGCTTTTCATCCATCATCACATTTGCACGCTGGAGTGTACTTCTTGACAAGTCTAATGCTTTTGATTCTTCATGAAATCTGTGTACTAGTGTTCACTTCCTTAGCACATCTTTGAGGTTTTTAATTCTTCATGAATCTGTCTATGAGTGTTCATCGAATCTGTATACTAGTGTTCACTTTCTTAGCATATCTTTGAGGTTTTTAATTCTTCATGAATCTGCATATTAGTGTTCATGAAATCTGTTTACTAGTGTTCACTTCCGTAGCACATCTTTGAGACTTGATTCTTCATGAAATCTGTATACTACTGTGCACTTCCTTAGTATAATATTGCAGGCTTTTAGTCCTTCATGAAATTTGTATACTACTAGTGTACACTTCCTTAGCACACCTTTGGGGGTTTTGATTGTTTTTTGATATGATTTGGGTTGTGCATACATTTCCATGAAAATATTTCAGCAAGCTCTTGATGAGTTCAACATGATTGTTTAAATTTGTACACGATTAGACTTTCGTAATAAACATCCAATGTAAAATACAATTCACTTGAAAAATATAATTCACTCAACTTAGTCATTCTACATTATGTATTTCCTTAATGGAAATGGTGTTTCAGAAGATTTTGAAATGAATTCAACATTTCAACCGATTAACATGAAAATCTCTGACAAAGAACAGACTCGTAAAATGTCAGATTATGTTTTTGGTTCAACACGTATTGTATTCAACAAGCGTCACACAATACTGACACTCACAAATTCACACACTGATTCCTTATACTTAAGAAAGCAAACTTCATTCAAAACACAATAGAAAGAGAAATCATTAAGCTTAAGTAATAATTATTTTTTAATATCACACAACTGCATCTTTGAAGTAAAGTTGGTCAATCTCTTGTTTCAAATCGTCTGGATTTATCGCATAACTTTTCGCCGTCGTGCAATCATCATCCCTTCCCAAAGACAAATCAGCTCTCCATTGAGGACTAGGCGAAAAGTTCACCTGTTTAGGAGGATAGTGGTTGCTAGGGGAACTGTTCGTACTTTGTGAGGTGAAAGGTTTTCTGTGAGGAGTAAATGTCGAGAGATCGCTTGGTGTCTGTGACCTGCCAAACGTATGCAGGGTGTTATTTTGTCCGTATTGATGGGGGCGGGGGGCTGTGTTGTATTGAAACATATTGTCATATGACCGGGAATGTGAAGGCAACTGATTCTCCGTTTGTCTCATGTCGTATTCCTTCCGCGGCATGAGAACGTTCTTTTTAGCACTGTTGCTGTGGTTACGGACGGGTTTCTTGTCTCCAGTAGGAGTTGCTCGTCCGTTGCCGCCATGGAATGCAGTTGGATAAAACTGTCTGGCTTCTTCTGAAAGAAAAAAGAAAATGTATAAAAAATACAGAACATATTGGTTATAATGAACCTGAAGTAAAAAGGAAAGCATCAGGGTCAATAATTTGATAGCACATTGTCATGCTTTGCACTCAGAATGAGGCTGGCTTCCTCTGTGAAATCAAAATGAGACTGGCTCTCTCTGTGTAATCAGAATGAAGCTGGCTCCCTGTGTGCAATCAGAATGAGGCAACATGTGGTGGCACTTTTTTTCAGTCATGTTCATCAATATTGAACATGTTGCAATGACCTCCACCCCTCACACTAGTTATTTGCTATATACAGGCAACTGTATAACTGCTTGTCTCTTAATAGCAAATATGTGCAGTTAGTTATAACTTATTTACATGCTTATATCCAATTAAGGTTTAAGCACGTCTGTCCGGGTCATGCAGTCCAGCTATCTCGACTGCCTGCCCAGGACAGATGACCTCTGAAACCTCAGGCAGACGCTCTTGCACTGAGTTACCGGTATGTCCTGCTCTGCATTTTAATAAAGACTAGTAAAACGACTGGAGCCTGTATCCTAATATGGCTAGTGAAATTCTTTTTTACCAAAAAGATTCAGTTTTAATCTATTAGGCAAATTCCTCTACCACTTTTGGAGATTGGATGGAAATGTAAAACAATTCTGTTTTATACAAATCTTCATATTGTGACTCATTTATTTTTGCATGGGCAAAATTAATTATTTGTGTCGGATTTGGAACATCAAATTATATATAAAAAAAAGATATGTTTTTTATAACATATCCTATTATAGTTTTAGATATTTTTGAGTTAGATAATTATCTGATATACATCAAAAGACTGTCTACAAATACGACTACTCGACTAGTTTGTAATTTAAGAAAAAGTATATTATAAGATGAATCAAGAATATAAAAGGAAAATATAAAAATTAACTCGAGTTGTAATAAAAATCAGTCACTAATTGCATGCAAAATATTACATCAAAGAGAAAAATGAATACAGTTCTATTCTGTTGTGAACATTCCTCCACCATTTTAGCACCTACATTAAAGAGTAAGAACTTGTTTTTTAAATCTGTTTAGAAAATTCCTCCACCACTTTTAACACCTACATTAAAGAGTAAGAATATATTTTTTAAAAACATTCTATTCTGTATATTGATTATGAAAAAGCTAAAATTGTCTGCAAAAGTAATTCACATAGTTCACATGAAGGTTCTAGACAATAAATGTGATGGAATCTCTAAAGATCAATTATCATGACTTGAAAGATGGTTTCGAGTGAAAGTTTGGACTGGCAATCAATGATGTGTGGGAAGTTGCGTCCAATCAGAAGATATGATTGTAGTAAGAGTGGTGGTTCTCATATCAAGTGAAGTCATATGTATAATGGAACATGTATATAAATGCCAATGTATTTGATAATCGGAAAAACTTTCAAAAGTTGGGGAGTGGGGAAGGGGTTAAAAGTCATGATTGGATTGCTTTTCATGTAAAAACATCAGTCCACTGCTGATCAAATTTTACGTCAGGATTAAAAGGGGATGGAGGGGGTCAAATGCTAACCTAATCTTGTTCTGATTGTAAAACACATTGACATCTATGCACGATCTCTGACATATAATTTTGTTTGTACTGGTGTATTGTAAATTTGCTGCTCATGTGAAGTGATGTGTATTATAAAATCAATAAGATATTGATAATAGGTGGCAGCAGTAGTCAACAACGGTCATAGTCTTGATAAACCAGACCGCAGTATGCAATCGTCTGTGTAGATCAAGATTACATTGTAGCTCGATCAGGAAGTGCTGATATCCGCATTAGGAATAAATAATTTATTAGCATGATTATTAATTAATAGATTGCCACTTCCTAAGTTCAATCTTAGTTGACTTATTATAATTTGTGAATATACATGTAGACTAGGTCTGGTTATTGCCGACATGATTGTCTTGACACTTGTTCTTTGTGTCTGCTGATGCTCATCTGTGGAAATTACTATTACATAATCAACACTTCCAACCATGGTTTCTTACGATGTACATGCCTTGCATTCAATAGCGCGGGCACTCTGGAACTATGTGACAGGTACTGATGTACTCATTTAATGTAGAAGCAAATATCGGTGTCAAAACGTTTTGTCTTAGGGACAGAATGCTCACGCTATTGAACGTAACGCTGGCAGAGAAATGTAGCCTTTGTTTTTGTTGTAGTGATATAGAGTAAGTTAGTGCTCACCGCCGAGGTCAGGACAGTTGCTGTTGAGATCCTCCTCGCTCCCGCCGTGGCCGCTGTCACTCGTTCCCGTCTCTGTCTTCTCCTCCAACTCCGGCTGTTTCAGAATCTCCAGTAGATTGTGAGCCTGCACGAGGGAAGAGGTTTATTACAACATTTTTCTAATAATTATATAACAAAGATACCTACATGTACATGTATTACCCAACCCTGACATTATCTATATTTCTCGGGACAATAAATGTTTTTGAAAAAAAATAAAAATAAAAATAAAAGATACTTATTACATGATCTACAGATGAAACAAATAGTTCAACATATTCATTATCATGAATTTATCTTTTCATCACAAACACAATCAGTTCTATTCTATTTCACACCTAATTAATTCCGCTAAAACTATAGCACTATAAGCACCTGCTTCTATTACAGAAACGAACATTTTGGACTAAAACATATTTCCATATATATCAAGTTCCTGCACTGACATTGGCAACGAAGCCAAGACACTTTTGTCTATTGGGAAGCTAAATCTGTAGACAAATGACAACTGACATCTTTATCTGTATAAAAATGGAAAGATCCCATCATCTTAATGCATAGAAACTGACACTGGAAGATTTCATCCTGCTATCAATAAAGTGATTGTTTGAGCTCAATTAGACCGAAAAATACTTGCATAAAATCTCTACAGTGGAAATGAGCTGGGATTAGTACATCGAAAGAAATGACAGAACGAGATTTGCGTGTTCTTTTACGACATTATCTTCCATCCCGGTCCAGATACCAATGAATATGAAATCCTTTTGTTTGCTGTTCAGATGGAGTCAAAATGACTTCCAGCCATTGACAGCCGTGGAATAAATATTTGGAATCATCTGCTGGAGGAAATAGATTGCTCTGTACGTTTATGAAGCACTTTAATGACAGGATTTACATAGCCATCTGCCACGGTATCATTGTTTATAGTCGCGTGGGCACACAGAGCCATATGATAGCTTGTTCCTGTGATTCCTGTCATGTAGCATACAAAACATGTGTATAAGCCAATCCGACCTGTACAATGAAGACACTCTAGGGTGTAACAAAAGTGACTTCTTAAGACAGGTAGCTGTTTAAGACAGATAAAGTTTGTTTGCTTAACGACACCTCTGGAACACATTGATTATTAATCAAAGGTTATAGGATGTCAAACGCATGGTTATATCGATACTTGGTAACAGAAGAAACCCGCTGTTGCCACATACATGTAGACAACTCTTCTTCAAGTAACAGCACTTTCCCAGACAGGATAGCACACACCACAGCTTTTGATGGACCAGTAGTGGATCACTGGTTTGTACCATACAAAATGGTATATAATCCTTTCCAACCTGTAAAATGCAGCCACTCAAAAAGTGTAAGAAAAGTGGCTTCTTAAGACAGATAGCTGCTTACATGTACCACAGGTAAAATTTCATTTTCGTAAGCACCAGCCTTGATATCTATTTTAGACCACGTCTTTCTTTATACAATTTTTTTAAGCAATTCCATTACGTTTTTTTTTGTTGAAAGCTTTCAAAATGTTCTACTGTTAATTATTATATATTTACACGCCATTTGATGATAAATTATATCAGTTATTGGATATAGAATGCATAGATATTTTGTCAAGTGGTCACATAAAGAACTCTTTTCAATCAGCTACATAAGACATTTAAATGCATATATCACAGACAGGACAGTACATATCACAGACTTCGATGTAGAAGATGTGGACCATAGTGGCTATATCTGCTCCACTTTTTTCAATTAGTAGAAAGGGATCTTTTTATACTCTATCACAGACAGGATAGCACATACATGTATCACAGCCTAGGTCTACTGAGGACAATACATTAGCAACTCTTCTAACTATACTAGTAATAAAGTTAATTACGACCAATGATTTAGCTCACATTAAAGACCACCAATCACCAAGTTTGGCACCAAAAATTCCACTGTGTTGCATCTCCACACAATAGCAGTGTCCTTAGCAGTTTTCTAATTATTTAGCTGCGTGTTTTGGCAATCTATTCATAGACTATGTTTATAATTATATAATAAATGTATGCAGTGTTTTCTCTTTTGTTTATACGAAAATGAATTTGCATGTAACTCGCTTCACTCTATTATTACGTGATCACGCTTTTGACGCCGATCAATTTTTTTATTGTTACCTCATGCTGTCCCACGTGCTTGTCAGAAGGATTTGTTTGTAGAGGTATATCATTCTCCAGTGGGTGGTAAGCATTCTTATGATGTTCCAGGGTATTCTGAAAACAAATTTCAAAATGTAATATTGTTTAAAGAAAATGCAAGTTAGAAGAATTTAATAATTGTATTACAAATAGACTTGTACACTTTCAATTTTTATTTTACACATTTCATACACCCCTAGGTTTGACGATGTAGGATTACCTGGGATCTACACATGTATGCCACGAAAATTTAAATTAAGTTTTTCCTGATTGCCAATTGTATACAAAAATTAAAATGAATACAAAATGACGTAAAGATAAGGGATCGTGCATGAATGCTAGTCAATGTGTTTCACAATCCGCACAAAGTTAGAATTAGGTTTGACCCCTCCCTCCTCTTCTAATCATAACATAAAACATTGATCAACTGTGGACCGATCTTTTTCCATGAAAAACAATCCGCACTTGAATTTTACCCCCTGCCCACCTACTTCCGAACAATGTATGGGTTGTAAAACAAATTGATATTTATGCACAATCCCTGAAGTGCAAAATAGTATTGTTGACTTACCGACTGTGAATCGTTTGGGTTACGGAAGGTCGTAAAGGATGCAATTCCAGATGAGCCGCTTGTATTGTGAGCTTCCTTCTCCTCATCCAATGAAAAACTCACTTCCTTCTTCTTCTTTAGTCCATCCTTGTTTTCATTCGAATCTGTCGACACCGACGAAAAACTTCCTCTTTTACCACCGAACATTTTTTCTTCCTCGCTCTTCAACATGACAACATTTGAATGTTGGCGCTCCCGGTCGATGCGTTTTATCATGCAGATTGTTGTAATGATCGCTATCGTAAGCACAGACGTAACCGAAACAAGAATTATAACAACCAGCATGTTGGGATCACCTTTATCCGTCACTGCGTCTGTAGTATTAGGTCCAGGTACAATGATGTTCAAAATGGTATGTGAATTCTGCACAGGACTGCCATTATCGCTGACAAAGATTACAAGTGTATACAAGCCAGCATCAGATATTTTGATATTTCCAGCCACTGTCAGAACACCGGTTTGGCTATCAAGCTCAAAATAATTCTTCGCATTGCCCATTCGTATCTGATATAGAAGTTCTGCACTCAAGTCATCACTGTCGTAAGCTTTGATTGTTATCAGGACAGTTCCTATCTCTGTTCCAGCTGAAACTGTTATAGTGTTATTGCTATCAGTTGGCATGATGATGGTCGGTTTATGATCGTTGGCATCCAGTATCATAATCGTCACATTTGCGCTGTCGGTAAAACTTGGCACTTGTGGGTCTTGTACGAACACAGTGAAGTTAAACATCTCATCAACCTCATGGTCAAACTTACGTAAAGTTGTCAGCCTCCCAATCCAAGGATCCAACGAGAATAGTTCCTCCACATTTGAATCGGCTGATATTGAAAATAGGTAGTTGTTGTACTTGGGTTCATCTAAATCTATTGCAGTGATGTTGCCGAGATCAGACCCGACACGTTTGTTTTCTGGAAGGTAGAATGTGAAATGATGCTTAGTAAACTTGGGTGGTTCATCATTCTGATCATCAACAGTGATGATGACTTCAACTGAGGATGATTTTGGATTGTCGCCATGATCCGTTGCGATTACATAAAATCTGAATTCGGACTCACGCTCTCTATCAATAACTTTTGCAGCTTTAACGATTCCAAAATCTGGGTCAATTGTAAATGAAGCTTTGGCTTTGCTCTCTAAAGAATAGGTCAGGCGGCCATTTTCTAGACTGTCCCAGTCTGTCGCTGTTGTTCGTAGGATCTCTTCTCCAATAGCATTGTTTTCAATAATACTACCAGTAAATAGACTTTTACTGAAGATGGGGGAATTATCATTCTCATCTATAACCGTGACGATGAAGCTAGTAGAGTTTGATAACGGAGGATGTCCTTTATCCGTGCACGTGATGTTAACCTTAAGAGATGGTGTCGTTTCATGATCCAGTCGCTGGTTTAAAATTATCTTAAAAATATTGTCAAGATTGTCATAAAATTTCTCCAAAGCAAAATGGTCGTCATCCATTCGACAGTCAAACAGAGCATTCTTTCCACTATCGGCATCTGAAACAGATACGTGAGCAATAAATTTTCCCGTTTCCATTCCTTCTGGGATATCAGCGCCCTCTGGTGCCAAGTTGATGCTGATGTGAGGCGCGTTGTCGTTGACATCGAGGATGTTGATGATGATGGCTGCTAGAGAAGGCAGCGATGGCGTACCATGATCTCGCGCTTCGATCATAAACTGGAACTGTTTATCGAATTCATAATCTATCGGTCCGTTAACCATAATCTTGCCGGAATCGGCTTCAACGGAAAGAGCTTTTTTTATTTTATCTGAAATCCGAGAACTGAACTGATATGAAATTTCTCCGTTTACTCCGTAATCCTGATCCACAGCCGAAACGGTTAAAATGGTGGAATTAACAGGAAAGTTTTCTGGAATGTCCATTGTGTATGTAGACTGTAAGAACGCTGGCCGATTATCATTGTAGTCTGTGATGGATATGTTCACTGTGACAGATCCTGTCTTCTGAGGATATCCACCATCTTTGGCAATGATGATTACTTTAAAGAAGTCTCTCGTTTCACGGTCCAGTTTATGTTTTACAACCAAACCTAAATCTGAAGTTCCGTCATAGTTTTTGATCACTTTAAGTCCAAACATTCCATTGCTGGGGATAATGTTATAGAATTTAACTGAATTATTCACCCCAGTATCATTGTCAATAGCACCGCTTGTAAGTAGAACGTGATTCACAGGTACCGACTCTGGAACAGTTAGACTGACAGATTCTTTAGGAAAAGTGGGCGGATTATCATTTAGATCATTGAGGATTATCTTAATCTGGTAGAGTTCTTTCAGATCATAGATGTTTCGTCTCACATCTCGTATATACACGGCTATGTCTATGTTCATAAGACACTCTTTCATAAAAGGACAGACTTTTTCCCTGTCAATTTTTCTAGTTGTTCGAATAGTGCTGGTTTTTTCATCTATGGTAAAGAAGCGAACAAAAGGATTTCCAGTGGTGAAAAACGTAAATTTTAACCTTCGGAATTCTTCGTCAGGCACACTTCCATACAGAAGTACATCACGTGCCACATTTCCTACAAAGGTTCCTTTGTCCTGCTCCTCATATAAGTGATATGTGATAGAATTTGACTGACTTCCGCACAACAGAACGAAAGTCAAACTTAAGCACCAAAACAATAAAGTACGACACTCGGCCATAATGACTTGATGTTTCTGCAATCAATCAGTATTTTGCGAAACTCTACATAGAATCCATGATTATATGTTCAGGGATGTAAATAATTTTTCTGAAATTCCAGCTGATTTTTACACCATGATCACATTACATCTAAATCAAACTGAACATGGTCCAATGGATTACTTCTTGGCAATCTCGCCTGTATGGCTGCTCTAATCTTGCATAGACTCTTCGGAACAAAAGGTGGACAAATCAATCAGCCCTTGACCACTTCATTCTGGCAGATCTTGGCACCAAGCTGAAAGGACAAAGGCCACCATAAGAATTGGCAAAGTCAATCAAAAACATTTCCAAAATTCTGGCCAAATATATTGTTATTGCATACATATATATTTCCTGATATTATAGGACTTTATATTAAACAACCTATGTTAAACGTAAAGTGTACCGTTTTCTTTCTTGCCTTTGACATTATTTCTTTTCTCAATAATTGCAACTCTTACCTGTCAAGACTTTGATATACATAACTACATCCCAACTCTGTAATATCTCTAATACCATGAACAGTATTAAATTAAATTCCTGGTAGCTTGTAAAATATAGAATAAACTACCGATGTATGTTAATTAAGACCAAACAAATTTGCATGTAACTCCCTTCACTCCATGATCATGTGATCTCGCTTTACACAATCACAAATAAATATACAAACACGAGAAAAGAAGAAAAAAAACAATTTCAGAGATAAATTTTCGTAATTATTTTTCGCTTTTAGCGACCATTTTGGTATATTACTGCAGCAACGACATAATTTACAGTTTGGTTCCAGTAACAAGTGATAATAATCCACCTATAAGGTGTACACAGTTATTGATGTCTGAGAAGAAGCAACTAAATGCTTTTTGATTGTTCTGTAGCGTGTCAGCACAGATTGAGACTGTTTTCACAATTTAACACCAATGATTGCCATTACAAAACCTGACAAAACAGTTTTCTCCAAACCAATCTCATCAGCCTTCCATTCAGTTCAATTTCTGCATCGACTTGATAAGAACATTAGTACATGATTTAATCATTACATACCGTCAAATTAATCCAATAAAAATTAGTCTCTGGAACAAATACAATCAGAATATTGTGAACTAGGCTATAAAAGTAAATAACAAAAAGATTATTTGTGTTGTTTAAAAAATGAAACTGTAAATTACTTAATATAGCATGTCATGGGAGATTATGTGTAAAAACACGAAACCAGGGGCACTTTAAACTTCAATACAAAAGGTGTTTCAAACAATTTAATGGCAATGGAAAGCTTTAATAGCCTGACAAATGCAATCAATATTTGTTTCAATTCCGACATCCCTTAAGACTCGTGCACCCAAACCCATACCTCCTTGGCACATTCAGTCACCAAAGGCCTGAGACCTAATCAATCACTTGGCTGGCCTCGGTAGTACTGTGATTAATGCAATGGGATTAAGACTGGTAGGTACTGGGTTCGAATGTCATTCATGGCATATTGGATTTTTAATCCCAGTACCAGCTCCAACTACTGTCTGTCCTGGGCAGGCAATTAGGCACTGTGATTAATGCAATGGGCTTAAGACTGGTAGGTACTGGGTTCGAATGTCATTCATGGCACATTGGATTTTTAATCCCAATACCGGCTCCAACTAACTTCTGTCCTGGGCAGGTAGTTGAGGCAGATGGTATGTGTGTGTGTCCAGGACAGATATGCTTGAAACATAAATGGATGTGAGCATGTAAATATATTATAGCTGGCTGGTTAGCAATAACTTGGGGATGGAATTTAAAAATGAGAGTTAAAAACCATTTTCCAAAAAAAAAAAAAATTCCATGTCCTTTGATGGACCATCATGGATCACTTGTTGGAACGAGAAATAAACCAATAGGTCCATTGAAGATGATCAATCATTCGACCCATAGAACCTCAGGCAGATGCTCCTCTTGCACCGAAATACATTGTATGTCCCGCTTTGTTTACCATATAATTTTCACAAACTGGACCCTTCCACTTTCACTTGACCCTCCCCCACCCCACTTTTTTACCAAGCTCCACATTCAAGTAAATACCACACACACACCATTACATCTAATGCTTCAAGACATTGCATGGTCGGTATTAGCTGTTCAATCAATCTATAGCACAAGCAGCAGACTTTCATTTCTTCCTATTGTGGGCCAGGTTTAGCATAATGTTTAGAGCAGTCATTGTGCCCGGCTAATGGCAGCTATTAAAGGTACTGGCACACGCCAGTGACAATATAATAGCAACGTGATTACTGCCTCCACAGACAAGCACCTGCTCTGATTATTTAGCTGCCCTGATACAATTAAGTCTTCAATTCAATACTGTTATTATTAAAGTTTAAAACTGAAATTGGATGTAGTTTATCGAAACAGAATTCTTCAGTTTGGTTTTCACTAAATAACGGTCGATTTAAAGAAAAATGCGATTAAAACAGTAGAAAATTTCATTATGCAAATTATAAACCCAGTTGAACAAGCTGAAATTAGTGAATAAAACAAATGCTGGCTATCTGAGAAAGTTCATTTAGGGGATCAAAATCGCAAAAACAAAATGGATGTATTCGAAAATAGACATTTCTCAAAAATACATCCTGTTCTAGTGCACTAACGTGCAACAGAATATTTCGAAGTGTAAAAATAACGAATCCATTTACTAAAACTAGGTAAATGTGACCTGACTATGTCGCATACACATTAATTGCACAAAGTGAATAATTTAGTTTAATTAACTATAGTCCTACACATTATAAAAGAAAGGAAATAAATGTTCCTGTTGACCAATAGCACTAGAGTATGATTGCCATGGTGAACAAAACCATTACCTAGTAGTACCATTACGAATAGACTGACTCACAACACGAACTCATTACAGAAAGCAACAAATTACCAATCTTATTAATTCAACCCAAAAGTTTTCCACTCATGTATAAAATATGACTCTTTCAAACATGAAAGTTAAAGAGTTTCAAACGTGTCTAAAAATTAAAACCTATTTTATTACCTTTGAATGTAATAAACTGTATATGCTTCACAGCATGTGTTAATTAGCATGATTGTAATTACACAGGAATGTTGCCACTCCAAGCACCTAATGATCCATCAATGTACTGCACGTGTTTGATGGAAGCATCACAGATGTGAAATATGACAGGTACAGTTTGCTCCTGTTGCCTTCAAAGAGTTTTAATGAGTTTTAACACGGCAGCAAGATATTTTCAGTAAGTGTTGTAATATATGTATAAATGTCAAAACATAAAAACCAGGTATTGACCCAGTATTTGGTATAAAATTTACGTTTATAGAGAGTATATGAGCATGAGGTCTAAGAGTTTTAAAGAGTTGAGGAAGGCAGCAAGATATTTTCAGTAAGTGTTGTAATAAATGTATCAAGGACAAAACATAAAAACAAAGATCTCACCCAGCTAGTACTTGGTATTTCTGTGTTACATGTATGAATATAGAGATAATAAGAGTTTTAATGAGTTGTAACACGGCAGCAACATATTTTCAGTAAGTGTTGTAATAAATTTATAAATGTCAAAACATGAAAACCAGGTGCTGACCCAGTATTTGGTATTTCTTTGTTACATGTATGTATATAGAGATCAAGGCAACAAGATATTTTCAGTAAATGTTGCAATAAATTCCAAAACATAAAAACTTGGTATTTCTCTGTTAGGTATATAGAGATTATATGGGTGTGTGTTCAACGATTTTTAATGAGTTGAACAACGCAACAAGATCATTTTCGGTGTTGTAATAAAAAACTGTGTATAAATACCAGGAGCTGACTCAGTATGTGGTATGTCTTTGTTATGTACATAGACATTATACAAGTATGTATGTGTGTGACTTGTTGATTTTACAAACCGAGTTTCAGGTTTCTAGTATTGCGGGTATGAAGACTATTCAGGAATCATGACACAAGTAAAATCAGTGTAACAAATATGTGGGTGTAATATGTTCATTATTATCAGAAAAAGTGTCTGTCAGAAACCATAGAAAATAATGCTTTTCAATAACTGTAAAAATCTTCAAAAATCTTTTACTTTATGGCTGTCAAGTTGACAATCTAAGCTAAAATAATTGCAAAATTGTTGCAACCATTTCCTTAGTGTTCCATACAAAATCCTAAAACGGTGAGTGTTTTCCCTCAAATCAGCATTCAAAATGGAACCAAATTTGCACTTCTGTCTTTGAGGTTCTTTTACAATCAAAAAGCACTGTCTTTGATCTACCCTAGCTTGGAATGAATTATGCAGATAAAAAGTGGTAAAGAAGGACACCAGCATGTGCTAATTGCAAAACTGTGCTTTCAAATCACCAATATTTGTTTTCAATCTTGTTGTTCACTATGAAAATGAGAAGCAGTACTAAAACGAAATCCCAGTCCACACAATGATTAATAGATCATTCCCATGTTATTTCGTTTCAGAGTGCCTCTTTGATGTACGTGTTCACATGGTATGTTCTACTGACATGCGTTATATTATTGATAGCTCGTACTAGGCAACCCATTTTTCTTGTCATCGGAGGTTTGTTGTTGGCATGGGTAAACTTGTGACAAGAAATCATCTTTAATTATTGATTACTGCTACAAACTTTTCTAATTAAATTAAGAGCGAGCAAATTCACATTCTGTAAGTTTGTTTTAACGGCGACCATTCTAACACAAGTCATTGATATTGTGTGCAGATTGCAGTTAAACAATTTCATAGGGCTCACCGCTGGAATGAGGCAGTCACATAAATGAATTGGGGTTGGGGGTGGGTGGGCTAGTTTCTATGGACTGCTCCAAGCTTTAAATATATTTCTCGTTTTTTATAGATAATCATTATACGTATAATTTTTTTAATACAGAATTTTCACGTTTATAACCAAAAAAAGATCAAATTTGTTTGTTTAACGACACCACTGGAACACATTGACTATTAAATGTAATCAGCCGTTATTGGATGTCAAACACATGGTTATATCGACACTTGGTCACAGAGGTCAAGTACCGTACTTAGATTTACAGGAGATAAACGTTTATATACATGTATTATAAATGCGTGTACTGTATCACTGAATACAATTATCTGAAAGTTTTTTATACAATGTCTATATAAATGAATTTAATTGTTGTCTTTGTTGTAAAAAAAATATATATATATACTCCAGTAACGTATGCTTTGAACAATTAACCAACCCAGATCACCATTAGAATTGATAATCCATATAACATACGGCTGCACTGATTGGTTCATTGATTCCCACCCATTAAAAAAAATGATATTTTTGCTATTGGAAGCTTCACTTGTTCACAAAAACAAATCCTATACACATCCACATGACTGAAATACATCCATAATGCTGATGTTGACTTTCAGCATTTCACAAAGCAGAACTATAATCTCATAAAGCACAGAATGTAACAAGACAAACAGTGTCATGTGTACTCAGCAGTACACTGCCATCTTGAGATTTCTTAAGGAAAAGATTTAATGCATTTTTTTCAGTTTTTCAACAATATTACAACAAATACAAATCAATTAATCTCAGTTGTAGTGTTTTGTTTAAACACAATCTGACACTCATACACAGCCTCAATGACACTACACTGACACTACACTGACACTAAACACAGTTAATCACACACAGACAATAATCATACACAGAGAATAATCTTACACTGACAAACAATGATTTCTCTCAGGCAGAACCATCTACAAACAAAGAAATGTAATTTTTCTGCTCTTCTGTGTTTTGGCTTCAATGGAAATACAGTCAAACCTGCTTGAGTGGCCACCTGTATTAAGCAGCCACCAGTCTTAATTAAAGGGTCACTACAATATTCTCTCAAATCATCAATTTTAGTGTATTACATGTATGAACTGTATTAAGCAGCCACCTGTCTTAAGAGGCCACTCTTTGCTACTCCCTTAGGTGGCCGCTTAAGACAGGTTTCACTGTATAATTCAAAAGACATGGCATGACATTGATTTTAAGAAACCAGTCTATTTTACTGAGATGATTAGACCGTAAGCAATTGCTTTAATCAGAATGTGTGAAACACGTGAAATGGAATCTGTCACCGGTTTTTGGAGTAATATTTATCATCTCTGTTAAGTATCTGAACTAGTCAGTGCTTGAACAATCGAGTAACATGACATCTGTCATGGTCAAGCAGTCCAGCTGCCTCGACTGCCTGTTCAGAACAGAAGTTAGGATGAGAGAGAAAACCTGCTACTCATATTTAAGTAGCAATGGATCTTTTGATATGCACTTTCCCACAGACAGGACAGTACATACCATGGCCTTTGCTAAACCAGTTGTGGACACACTGGTGGTATTATCAGAATTTGCATTTTAATAATTAGAAAACAGTTGTTTTAGAAGCTATTTAAAAAATAGAATACTATACTCATAGTCATTAGAGACCATTTTACCTTA
>JAUTCZ010045941.1:0-11984 GCA_032273805.1 Melanodrymia brightae | reverse complement strand
TATTATATATAACGTGGTCCCTATTTTCCGAAAGAATTATGGGCGATTCTCTTTAAAATGGAAATTATTAGGATAATAGCGCCAGCGTGACCTGATTTTCACGCCGCTAGTGAAATCGACATGCGCCAGTGCAGCTTCTGCCACAGCTCCAGTGATGACTATTGAGCAGACCGGCAGGTTCGTCGATCAATTGATCAGAGGTGATGACCTCTCAAAAGTCATCTTATACATTGTGACAGATGGATTGATCTCCCACGGTTGTCCGACTAACCGCGGTGTAAGGAAATAGTTTACTGTGATGAAGAGTTGACCATTGCTGTAATGTTGGTCAAACATTTGTTATGTTGAACTCATCGGGCACAGAGCTGCTGAAATAATATACTGACATTGCTATCGGAAATTAGGGACTTAGTCGTAATTGTTATATATACTTTGATTACAGATTTATAGCTTTAAGTTAGTGGCCATATTGTGTCACTTGAAAAACATCCTTGTTCATAACCAAGTCACGTGAGGAAGACTGGTTGACAAATGACATAATATATGACAAAAAGTACAATGGCAAGTTAACACTAATATATATATATATCACCTTTACGAAAAGATATCTGTGATATCACGTGTAGTTCTGACTACACAAGGAATTAACGCGACCGGCACAGGATGTTCAGTTGTATCTGTTTGTAGTAATATCGCCATGAGGAACCGATATCTATAATGTCACGACCTACATCTGGCTACTCTAGAGACCTGCTGAGGTTAAGATTTAATTCGACCGACTATTGTGTGCAGTGATATCTGTAAAGTTATTATCTTCAGGAAAAGATGTCCCATACAGTATCTAGACAACTACAGAACTACTTAGGTGTTCAGTGCTATCTGTTTGTGTACGTATACAGTATAGATTATAGTGGTGTGAGTTGAAGACATCTTGCTGTTCAGTTGTGTACTAAAGTCACTGTAAGTCAGGACTTCAGTTGTTCGCCTTTATACAACAGACGTATGCAAATATAATATTAGTACATGTAATAATATTAAGTAATCATTTGAAGAGTATTTTAAAAAATAAAGTTGGTTTGTTCAATGACACCACTGGAGTACATTGACTAATAATAATCAGCAGCTTTTGAATGTCTGAGAAGAAATATGCTGCCACCATATAGGCTACGCTTATCGAATAATAGTGGGTCTTTTATGTGTACTTTCCTACAGTTCGCATCTGATTAACAAATGTGTCCACTGAGGATCGATCCTTCGGCCTCTCGAACCTCAGACGGATGTTCTTACACTGAGCTATATCCTGCTCCATGAAGAAATTGGTCTGACATTAGAAACCACTTGAGAACAATGGTGTGGTACTATGTACCACTTGAGAACAATGGCACTATGTACCACTTGAGAACAATGGGGGTGTATACAACTTGAGAACAATGGTGCTGTGTACCACTTGAGAACAATGGCACTATGTACCACTTGAGAACAATGGCACTATGTACCACTTGAGAACAATGGTGCTGTGTACCACTTGAGAACAATGGTGCTGTGTACCACCTGAGAACAATGGCACTATGTACCACTTGATAACAATGGCACTATGTACCACTTGAGAACAATGGCACTATGTACCACGTGAAAACAATGGTTCTGTATACCACTTGAGAACAATAGCACTGTACCACTTGAGAACAATAGCACTGTACCACTTGAGAACAATAGTTCTGTATACCACTTGAGAACAATAGTTCTGTATACCACTTGAGAACAATTGTTCTGTGTACCACTTGAGAACAATGGTGCTGTGTACCACATGAGAACAATGGCACTGTGTACCACTTGAGAACAATGGCACTGTGTACCACTTGAGAACAATGGCACTATGTACCACTTGAGAACAATGGCACAATGTACCACTTGAGAACAATGGTTCTGTATACCACTTGAGAACAATAGCACTGTACCACTTGAGAACAATAGTTCTGTATACCACTTGAGAACAATTGTTCTGTGTACCATTTGAGAACAATGGTGCTGTGTACCACATGAGAACAATCACACTGTGTACCACATGAGAACAATGGCACTATGTACCACTTGAGAACAATGGCACTATGTACCACTTGAGAACAATGGTTCTGTATACCACTTGAGAACAATGGTTCTGTATACCACTTGAGAACAATGGTTCTGTGTATCCTTCATAATTGCTACTGTTCTCTCTATTGCTGATAGTGTATAAAATAGTCTTTCCTGTCTGCTTATCAAAAAGAGTAGCCTTTGTAGTGGCAGTTGTTTTTCTTCTGTGGCCCATGTGTCGACAATTATATGTTTTGCACTTAATAGCCAATGTTTCAATAATATTGTTTTCCGAAATGGCACATATTTATGTAAAGATTATTCTGAGCACCTTTTAAAGATGAACTGTTGAACAAAGTATGTCACCATTTGTAATCTGTATTTATTTTAATTGCATTCTGTGGCTTCTTTTTAGGTACAGAATATTCGCTATAATTGTGTAAATATTACGCAATACACACACACAACTCCAAATTTGGCTTTTAAATGTTTTACCAATGGCCTTTGTGTGTAGTACCATGATATTGTATAATTGCAAAACCAATGAAACATATACATCATGTTGTTGTTTTTTATTCAGTAATATATTACTGATATGTTCATGATCTCCAGTGTATAGGGCTAGTCATTCACTATTATCAAGTATGTATGGATATTTACATAATTATTTTATTGCGGATCTGTTATGCATTACAATTTTGATTGACAAAGTATTTGTTTTGTCAAATTTTGTAAATTGTTATATTGCAATTGATTTTTTTTTTAAAGTGATATTAATTCAATGCAAAATGTTTATCATGACTACCTTTCAATACTAATGTTGTTTATGATGGAGCCTTATGACAGTATTCTATGTATACATGTATCTGTGGACATTCTTAGCCGAGCTGACCTAAAAGGTGATTTCGTAGTTACTGCACATTTATCCTTCTGCCAGTGTAAACTATTATTTTCAATTGTTATATTATTACTAATTTAACATCTTTTACTATCAATGCAAAAACAAATACCTCTCCATTCTTTATCAATAATGTATTAAAGGATATTGTTAATACAATACAAATGCAATATGGCAATAGAATTTTTAAAATTGTTAACACAATTTTAAAATTCTATTGCCATATTGCATTCATTATTTTTTACAAAACAACTTCATTGCTTGAGGGGTCTTACCATAAGTAACAGGAGTTTAGGGGATGTGTATTCTCTCTGTGCTAAGACAGCTTTGCTTTGGCAGGATTTCTTCATTTCATTTTGCATATACATGTATTAAGAAAAATCTGTCCTGTAATATTGTTTTTCAGGTGAGTAAAAAGACTATATTGATTTTTGAGTCAAAATATCACGGTCAACAATATTAACAATATAATTTGTTTTTCTAGGCAATATGTTCATTTTAATTACATGCTGAAATTTAGTTAGCCATCGTCCAGTAAATTTCAGATCAAGGCCATCAGTACTAAAATAGTTTGTATTAAAGTCATGATGATTGTATATTATATTAGTCACGTCCGTCCTTTAGTCATGTTTCATCTTACAAACTTGCACTCATATAAATGTTTTTGTTTATTATTTGCTCATTATTTACGAGTTTTGTCCCTTTAAAGTTAGTTTTAATAACAAATTTATTTTGAATACTATTTTGTATACACTTCTTTCATCAGGTTTACAGTCATTACTTTTTAGTTGTGAAAAAAGACTAATATTGCTGAAAAGTGCTTTCGAAATTGCAGGAAAATACTTTTTTGTAATAATTTATAATGAAAGTAGGCATACATGTATTTGAGTTGATATTCAATTTCACCAAACAAAATAGGATAAACTATTGAAACACTTGCTTTAAGATGTTTAATGTGTGTTGAAAAGTGTTTTCAAAAATGCCAAAAATATCACTTGAGCAAAACAAGAAATCGAACATTCCAGTGAGGATGATGTCCCGTAGAGAGGTTCGCTCCTCATATCTGACAACCTGTGTCCCCCCTCTCCTAGTCAACCCTAGCAGTGGCGGATCTAGAATGAATTGAAGTGTGGTAACGTGCAAGATATGACGTGGCTTGTGTGAGCACAGTATTAAAGTGCCCCATCACTACAGGTGCGTGCTTCCCCTGCCAAACAATTGTATTTATTTAGATGGTCTGAAAGAGTATTTCTTGGCATCATAATAGCAATATTAACTACTAGTATTTTGTAACGATTGATTTAGCCTATTTTAGGTCAGGGATGAGGTGGATTTTATTGCACTATTTTTTTGTAAAGGTGTGCAGTACGGCTTTAGTAAACAAGTGGGTGGGTGGGAATTTATTTTTGCTATGAAGCAGAACTGTCTATTCCGTGGTGGGAGTGGATCGTCTGTTGTCAAGCATCATGAGATTACAAAGAGCAACATACTGGTTAACTTGTAATGTGGTTTAACGCCTTCATCCATCTGAAGGATGTTGTAGAGGGCGCTGATATTGAGATGCCGTTCTGACGGGTCGTTTTCACAATCCCAGAGCAACATAGATATGAATAGATACTTATAGTAGACCTATCTATTTATTAAAACATTTATTACTAATCCAAATAGAGCCAATCATCGTGTATTACACAATAAAAAACCGCGAGAGGTGACTAGATACCCAATCCACCCACCCTAAATCTGCCTCTGCCTGGATCGACTATGGTCAAACAAAACATAATACTATTCATCAGATGTTATTGAAATTTTATCATGATATTTTGAGAGGTTACAATATCATTTTTGTTCTATATTACGAAAATGTGATGTAGGCAACTTATAAATTATGACAAGCTCCTGTGAAGCGGATATTTACATGTTATTCATGTAGGAATAATTAATATACTCAGGCGTGTTTAAAAAGATAGAATTGTCTTAAACTTGAGATTATTTGGGGTTGTTGATTATGAAGTAATTGTATGAAGCACATTATTGTTAGTATGTCGTGATGTATAACTATGGAGAAACAATGTGATTTGTACAGACACAATTCATGACATATTCATTCATTGTTAATGATCAGTTGTTGATTTGTGAGAAATAGGACAAATGTAAGACTTTAAAAGAGCAATAAACAACTCAGACCTGTCCAGATTGATTTATCACATTTACTCATAGTGTGATTGATTAAAGTTTGTTTAACAGACACCATTAGTTAAAGTTTGTTTAACGATACCACTAGAACACTTTGATAATTAATCAGCAGTTATTGGATGTCAAATGCACGGGAACCCACTATTGCCACATAGGCTACTCTTTGATTAACAGCAAGGGATATTTTATGTGCACTTCCCACAGACAGAATATCATACACCACTGCCTTTGATGGACTAGTTGTGGATCACTGGTTGGAACGGGACATAACCCAACCGGTCCATTGAGGAGGGTCGATCTATGATACCTCAGGCGAATGCTATACTCCACTCTACGACACCATTAGAGCACATTGATTACAGAAGTATGATCTATTCGACTAATGCAATCAGTAAGTGATCTTTTAGTTCACATTTCTACATATAGGATAGCACAGGCCATTGTGATGGATTAATGGTTAAAGATGCTTTTCGATTGGTCATGTTGCACATCTAAACTAGTTTAAGTGTTTACACAATCGAGAAATATTGTCATAGCAATAGATTTGTAAAGCGATATAACACACAATTTACCATAGTATTGACCAAACTGTTGTTTATTTTGATGTATAAACCATTTATGCTTTACACTCAATTTTAAAGTACCGTAGGTTTTTCCCACGTATTTTCATAATCGTAGATTTATGTGTATAATTGAATACTAGTATACATTTTGTGCCAAGAAGCTTTAACCGATTCCATTTAATTAAACATTAATTTTCATAACTTTTAACTTCATAGTTTCATTCTTCAATAGACTAATCTTCAAACCAGTCTTTCTCACGTAGGAGACTGTGTACAAGCGAGTTCTCAACATTGAGGTATTAGCTCTTGTGTTTGGCCACAACAATTTTCTGGATGCACTGTACAGGTTACAGTGGAGTGAGTATCTATAGATGTTCAGCTGTATCTGCTGCTTACCCGCTTGGACATTTCTCAGTCTCCAATATTAAACATGTGAAGATACTAGCGGAGTCGGATATGTCCTCACTTAAATCATGAGAAATCCACTGTTTGCTCTCCACCAGTAAGTTGATACGTAGACATCTTGTCTGTCATTGTATTGTATTGGGTGGGTCGTGTTCTACTTTCAAACCAGACTTCATTGTATATATGTGTATTTTGTGTTTCTAAAAGACCCATCCATATTGACTTACTGCTCATCGTCCTCTATTATTTAGTGAATGGTTCATTCTTCATGTTTATGACTGTTAGGTACTGGGTTGAATCCCAATCATGGCATGGGATTTTTAATCACAGTACTGGCTCCAACTCTGAGAGAGTGCTCCGCAAGTCTCAATGTATACTTTCACTTACAAAGGTCTTGATTTGGCTATCCTGTGCAGCAAAGATCAAATAAAAGATCTCTTGCTGCTTATTAAATAGGAGTAGCGGATTTCCTCTCCCACACTAACACTAATGTCCTGAACAGTGGAACAGTAACGTAATTCTAAACAAATTAATTTGAAGCCAAAGGAAACATTAATTGTTTTACAGACCAACAAGAAACTACTTATTAATAGTATAAGTGCATACATTTATATATCGAAGTTGGAGGGACCAACATATTGTTTGAGAAATCCGTCATCGTTGCTGCTGAATGATATAGATCTAGTGTATTTAAACATATACCTCGAGATATCAGTGGTATTCGAAATTACAACTTTTGAAACAAAACAAATACATGCACATGTATACTCTAGATTATCTTCGTTTTGTAGCTGGCTGGCTGGTAAGAATTCTCAATATAATTCATAAATTTAATATTATATTATGTTTTTAAGTTTCTGCAGTTCCCCAATACATTTTCAGGGAATGCGTGTTTAATGACCACTATTTAGTAATCAAACGGACATGTAGACTTTATGTATGGCAATGTATTACATGTGTTTGTCATGCTAAGTCAGTATACCAGGGTCAAATCGTGTTGAACCATGTACGGGAATAAATTAAAAGTTATACATTCTTAAAAGTGTCCCAATTTACGCGTGCACCATAAATCAGATTAGCATTTCCAATGTCAATAATTTATTAAATACGAAACGATAGGTAGTGTGTCACAAAATTGTTTTAAAACCGAAAAAAGTTTTATTAACATGACAATGTAATTTGACAAATGAACGGCTATTTTTTTTATTTTTATTATGCCTCGTGTGTGAACATGCACACAATGTCATGGGAATCCTATGAAGATCTAAAAGAAACATTCTACATTTCGTATAAGCCTAATATAGTTACCATATCAATCGCAGGAAAAACACAAAGGGTCTACTTAATACGTATAATATTGCTATAAAATATTTAATTTTAAAGATGTCTAAAAATATTTGGCTAATAGTGTTATATTTGTTTATGTTACTCCAACTGTCTTACTTTCTTCAGAAGGAAGTAATTTCTGTCAAACGTGTGCGTCATTTTAATGCGTATATATAATACATACCGGTATATAATATTATGCTAAAACCATCCATCTCTCCCTGTGGTTTTATTATATGTAGGCTATACATGTAGAATACATATGTAGTGAAAATATGTTGTCATTAAACCAGAATTGTATAGACCCAACAGTAATACATATATTTTTCCACACACGGTAGCACCATCATATAATTCAAGAAAAAAATACAAAAGCATGAAACAAACTATTTTGTGTTGTTAAATGGACCATTAACTTGTGGCGTGCTTTTTACCAGATCTTTTAGGAATTTTGTCACAAATAAGGATCTAAAGCGATTAGAGCAGTGTCACTGAAAGGCCAAATATATATACATGTACATGTAATATTTTCAAGATTTAGATAACAGGAAAGAACATTTAAAAACGTGTTGATAATTGGTTTAGCATTACGATATACATGTACATGTATAAGTTATAATTATATATAATATATACAGTATAAGGATTCATCGGGGTAATGTTTTGCAACCAAACTATCCTGCGACACGTTAAAGACGCAACTCGATTTGCTCCCCATGTTAATTTCGAGTTACCTTGCATTGACATCGTTAGTGAGCGTAATAAAATGAACGTGAAGCCAAGATAAAATTCGTTTAGTGTATCTACCCAGACACTAAAAATCCAAATTGGAATTGGATATCGTTATACATTTCATAAGCATAAATTGATAAATGTATATATCAGAAACATGTTCTTAATACTTAAGTAAGCTAGATACCCGAGTGGTGGGCAAATCATGTCACCTGAAAACAAAATGGGAAATATGTATGTACATCAGGGCCCGGTTGTTCGAATCCTGGGTTAACTTAACCACTGGTTAACACTAACAATGGGTTAAATTTCTTACCCCAGGGTTGGCTAATCACAGATTAAAAGCTTGGTTAGGGTATAATTAACTCATAGTTAGCGCTAATCAACGTTTGAACAACGCAATGTTTAATCAGTAGTTAAATTTAACTCATGGTTAGGCACTTAACTCAGGGTTAGCGCTAACCTAGGATTCGAATAACCGGGACAAGGATTTTGCTATCCGAACAATGTTCTGAAAAGGATTAAAAGAGTATAAGCCATGTCCAGATTGGTTTTAGATAAAGCATCCGTCTACAGTTTATCAATGTTGTTTTATCTCAAGGCTAGTTAGTTATAATTTATGTTCATGCTTATATCCAAGCACGTCTGTCATGGTAACGTAGGCTAATCCAGCTGCATCGACTGCCTTCCAGAATACAGGCGCTATTTGATAAATAGCAAGGGATCTTTTATAGGTAGCAAAGTTAGTCAGAATTACCTTCCCTGAGGTCCTCTGAAACGAACGTAAGTCCAGCAGGAATACAAGTCCGGTAATATCCTAACAAGTTTTGATTAAAATTTTAATAATAGAAATTAAACAAATATCATGACCCATACAATGAGATATTACCTATAAGTCTTTAGAGTTAATATAAGAAAAAACGCAATAAAACTAGGCTATTTGTGTTTTGTTTGAACTAGATAGCCGATGTCTTTTTTCTCGTGCTGTCGTGTCCTTAAATGTTACTTCATTCATGAACTAAACATCATGTATGTACAGCCCCGAGTGCGTTACACACTGTTTCGGACCTAGATTCCTACGGACTTCTATTCCTTTTACACCGGTCTGCCCTGAGTATCGTTATCGCGTAAAGTTTGATTGAATGATACCGTCTTTAGATTTCCTTTTCTTTATTGAGGGACGCAAACGTAGTTCTGCTATTTTTACTTACTTCATGTAGCACTCAAAAGATCAACAGAACGCGAACAACTCATCATCTCCATCTTCTCTCACTGCTCCTGTAACATCGACTATAAAATAAATTGCACACATTTTCATTTGCATAAAAGCTTTTCCCCGTAGAAATAGAAATATGTGCCCAAGAAGCCAAACAGACATATAACGGAAGGTATTAATATCAATAAAAGTGATTAACTTCGATGCCAAACGAGCCCAGGACAATTAAACGTTAACCACGTTCTTGTTTGGGATGAATTGAAACAATGCTTCACTAAGTTTGCGTCTTAATTTATGCAAGTGCAGTATAACGTTATAAAGGAACTTCCTGTAACCAAATCAACATATTCTCGGCACGATTTTCTGAAATTTATCTGCAGACGTCAACACGGTTTTACGCGGGAACGTTGGTACGCGATGCGTGGCTGTAGAATATTTGCTTCCAGTTTAATGTTTATAGCCATCAAGTGTCACCATAATTCTTAGAGATGCATATTGACATATCACATACCTAAGGAAGATTACAAACAAAGGAGTGTGGTGTGGGTGTTCATACGCATAATAATGGGCAATATATCTACGATGGAGTGGAGAAGGCGTAATAAAATATGAGCAACAGGTATATCGAACATTTATTTGCCGAAGATTTGGCAAGTTGTTGGTGCGCATCTAATACTATCTGTAACATGTTTCTGATTAATAGAAAATGTTTCATTATTAAAAAGAACATTAACTTACATCTTATTGCTTAAAATATTAATATAATTACGTATACCCTGTGTGTTTCTGGTCATTCAAGTTGCATGTCACAGTCTTTTAATGCGTACTTTTGTATGAACTAATTTGTATCATAGTAAATTATTGTAGGCAGAATGGTCATAATAAGCTACTACAAACGCGTTGGACATAATTATAATTATAAATGTATATTATTGATATTGTAAGCAAAAATAAATAAAAAATAAAAATAATGTAGGTAAATGTTAACACTAATAAATAAAATCACAGCTAAAAGTATGATTATACTACATGTACGTGCTCTCTAGAGACGAGCATATCCTGCCACACCGGAAGTCAGTTAGTTATAACTTATTTATGTGCTTATATCTAGTTACGGTTCAAGCACATCGACCATGGTCACGCAGTCCAGCTTCTTCGAGTGCCTGTCCAGGACAGAAGTTACTGTATGATAGATGAAACCCGCCACTTTTGATAAGTAGGGGCAAGGGATCTTTTATATACATTTCCCAGACAGGACTGTTCATATCATGCCCCACTCTTATTATTTTAAACGGTAATAAGATAAATATAGCAACACGGACTATTTAGTTAAATTTCCTGACATGACGTTAAATCACAACAATTGAAATGAAGACAATTAAAATGATAAGACAATTGAAATGACGACAATTGGAATTACGACAATTGGAATCACGACAATCGGAATCACGACAATTGGAATCACGACAATTGGAATCGCGACAATTGGAATCACGACAATTGGAATCACAACAATTGAAATGACGACAATTGGAATCACGACAATTGAAATCACGGCAATTGGAATTACGACAATTGGAATCACGACAATTGGAATCGCGACAACTTCGCTTAAAACGACATGAACCTGACTTGATAATTAACATGTTGTCGCCATTCACTTACTATAAACATTAAACGTGCACTGGTGATTACATTGATGTCACTGCTAATTGATATACCGTTCTGCTGCATGGTGTGTGCGACTGTTTATGTATGTACATACATGACATTTAACACTAATTGTGTCCCGTTTCATAATTTTTAAAATTATACTGGTGGCATTACAGTCATGCAATCGTTACAATATAATTATATCCTATTCCTATGTGAGACGTCCTGACAGATTTTAATTTATTTATATTATTCTCCAATTAGTTTTGTTTTAATCTTTACTAGAGATTTTCTAAAATAGGGAAAAGAATATAAACTAATTGGTTTGGTCATATCTCTGTTTTGTCGTTTAGATTTGGTGAATACAATAAAACCTAAAGACTAACCACAACTATAATAGGTCTAATGTAATGCGCCATCAGATTTGTTTTACTCTATAGTTAATTAAACTTTCACTTAGAATAATATTCACAATTCTCCACATTCGCAAAGAAAAGGAAATTAATAATTGTTTATTAAACGAAACCCCCACAGAGTAATATGTTTGCTCTATCTGTATTTCCGTGCTGAAAAAAATATATTTCAATAGTACGGCTCAAACGAACATAATCAATGTTATAAGCCATGTGCATAATTATGAATTGTTTCAGTGTCAGCTCAATTAATGTATTATGCAATACCCGAAATTGAAATTTTCAAATTTTTAAGCACTTTTCTGGAGACATGTAATAAATGACGTTTCCAGGACGTGAATAATTAACTCACATTGATAGAACATCTGATATATCATCAATGTTTGGAAAGATTTTGTCACAAAATAATGTCGATTCGTCACATCGATCGGTTTGTGTAAAGAATCTACAATTTGTTTTACAAATGTTCATCTTGTTAGAAGTGAATGTGTGTTGTTATTCTGCACATATAT
>JAUTCZ010045930.1:0-11985 GCA_032273805.1 Melanodrymia brightae | reverse complement strand
TCACATCCTCATTCAGCATATTATTATTAACTTTCCACTCAGCATTTCTATTGAAGTTGTGATAAATAGCTTAAAGCGGAAGAAAAGAAATAAAAGATTTTACGTCAGGATCGGTGATTGATATTCTTTCAATGAGAATTAAGTAAACCCAATCAATACATTGCGTGCTGCCACTTCAAATCAGTGCACTTTACAAAGTTCTGCGAACACAACCAACTTTCAACTACAAGAAGGTCAGCAACTATTTGTTATTTGTTAACATTGTGTAACAGTTGAAATTTCTGGAGAATAGTAACAAAATATATATCTTTAAAAAAAAAAAAACCCTGGCTAGCATTGAAAGAAACTTCTATTCAACTACATGTATGACACCAGTTTTCTCCATTAGAGTTTTTAGTGGAATTCAACACATTAAGAATCATGCAACATGCTATACAAACTTAAGATTACCAAAACTGAATAATTTCTTTATACAATGTAATATAAGAGCAATCAAGTTATAATTTTATAGTGAGCCAGGGCATAAATATAATCATTTTACTCAAAATCACCATTGTAATAATACCAAAAAGAGAAATATTTTTCCATTCTAATATTTCTCAAGTACAATCAAAATGGCAATCGAATTTATCCCCAGACTTACCAAAGAGACACAAAATTTGAATGGAAATTGAATCAGGGACCTTATTCCAACGTGATACATTTGCACAGACGACAGTATTGATATTTGCCCAACCCAAATCAAATAAAGTGTTTCTCTTCGGCTCTTGGTGAATATATCGAATAGAAGTTCAATGTCAAAATTAATGAACACTCCATTTCCAGATTAAGAATCCGAAAATGTAGTAAACATGAAAATTGCACTTGAGGCAAAGTTTTCTACAGCTCATTATTTATTTGCATAAAGCGGTATCTATTCAAAGAAAGTACAGTATAAGTGTCATTAATAATTTCGATTTAATTCGCATAAACATTCCTTTATCAGAGATGCTGAAGGCCTAATTTCTATATTTGGACAATTATCATTCTGCATGATTTCCAAAATACTCAGTTTACTGCATAAATTTATAAAATATGCATGGTTAAAATGCTAACATCAATTCATAAGTGCAAGTTAACAGCATTACGGAACAGTGAGTTCGATGCAGTTGTGTGACGTAGCATAATCATTTGATGTGGCTGTCTTGGCTATAACAGTACATGTATGGGGAGTGTGATTCAGCCACAAAGTGAAAGACAGATGTGATGACTAGCATTATTATTGGACGTCATTCTAGGTTATATTGCCCATGTAAAAGGTAATAAGTTAATCTATGTTACGCATCTCATAAAACTTACCATATTGAAATACATCTGGTTGAATGTAAGTGAAATTGATCGTAACTTATGAGAAGATTACGTAAAAATAGAAGATCAGAACCCATTAGTTCCGAGTCATTGGCTTAATCGTGGTATGCACGACCAACTGATTTAAATTGGCAGTGTAGAGGTAATAGTTTAGATATGCATGATCTATTGCCCTAGTTATTATATTTTTTTATCAAATTATATTTTCTTTCTTGCCTCTCACTAGCTAGATAAATTGGAACGAAGATGGTCATGTAAATTCACAATGAAGCGTTATAAAACAAATGGGTCAAAATTTCAAGAATTATGACAGATTTCTGAAAATCATAACAAAATAACATATCCTCTTTCACTCGTTAAGCGGTACACGTATGGAAAATGGCTTCTGCATGACGTCATAAAGTTATGTGTTGACAACGGTTTAGCCAGTTTGCATTGTCAGTGACGTCAAATTCAGTAAACAGTACATGAATCAGCGTGAGGACACAGATAACAGGTAGGATACGAATAAGAGTCTTACATATATATAATATACCGGTAAATACTTTTTTATGGTATGCAAATGTAAACAATACATAACATAATTGGCCATTGACAATTTTTTATCAGTTCCTGTAAACACATCTTTTCAATCAAGTTTGCAGAAATCCATCTGTAAATTGAGTGACGGACCAAATTTAATTATTGTCATGAAGGATAGAAATAATAGTCTCAATAGAAAATTGCACACACCATCTTAAAAGTGGCCAATATTTCAGACATTTTGTCAACAAATGATAACTCTAAAGAAATGAAATTATTAGATATAAACACGTACATGCATGCATGTAAAGGACATAAAACATTAACTAAAATTCAGTTTATTAAAGGAATGTGTGGTACAAATGGCCAGCACAGACAAACGTCAACAGAATAAATCAAAGTGGCTCCATTGATGAAATTTTAGAAACAAGCACGAAAACGGACTTTGATTAATAAGACACGAAGAGTCAACAATTAGTTGCAAAGAGCTATCATTTTGTCACGACCAGAGCACTCCCATCTCTGCTCCACAACCAACATCTCTGTCCCTTAGGAATATAGCTTTTTAAATTAGTAACTTAACTTAGATTAAACCTGTCAGGAACATCAGAAGTCAGGCTCAACCATGTAAATATGTGCTAGTAAGTTTATTTATTATGATGGCTATCTGAGGTACTTTCAGCTGAAAATTAGAGTTAGCTGAAATTTAGAATCAATAGAATTGATGCACATAATGCATATTATATTGGCTCTTGCTGTGAAATCTGCTGCAGGAATCACTTGTTATTTCATCATTCCTCCTTTCTTCTGCCCAGAAAGGATCGATTCTTTGGAAATCACAATTTTCTAAGAATAAATAACTTTCTATCTACCACTAAGAAAAAAGGACCAAAAAAACCCACCACGTAAATGATAAATGTGATGAAAGATTAATGTGATAAGTATGCATGATTTGTTGCATGTTTAGAAATACAAAAATTGTATTCAGATGTACGTGTAATGTGATGAATCTTCAATAAAGTCATGATAAATGTGTGAATTATGTATTATTTGACACCTGGTAAAGTAGGAATATCTGTTTCTTGTTTTTGTTCCCATTTTTCCAACCCAATTTAGTTTGTCTTTCTCCAGTTTCCTTTTTTCCTTTTTCTTCTCATTTTTATGATTCTCCTGTCTCAAGGTCAACACAGAGTCAGAAAACAATCACATTATAATTTACACGGAAGATGCCAATCTTGTTAAAGCACGTTATTCCATGGATAGTCTTCACACCTTCTCTAGTTAGATGCCACTTTGGTAAAGATGCTCACAAAGAGACAGCATGTATAAAATAATTAGCCACTGGTTTTTGTCACCTTGGCAAATGTCTTCATTAATATTAATCTATCAATATCATAGTCTCTGCACATGGGGCTGATTTGAAGTCTTGCATGTTAATAGTGTTACAGTTCAGTCAGCAAAACATGTTTCGAAGAACAACAGAAAACAGGGCAAGTTTACTGAACTCTTTCAGTCAACTAAATTGAATTGAAGGTAAAGAATACAATTGTGACATGGTAATAACTGGCAATTAAGTGAATCAGAAGAAAGTATTCACAAGAGCAATGTTCCTTTCAGACCTTCAATGGTTTGACAATTTTAGTGAATTATATACAGAACTGGTGATCAGGCCAATACGAGTGGATTGAACAGATGCATCAGTATTTTATATCATGAATCATGATGAATGAGATACGATTGAAAAGCTACCTACAGGCCTACACCACAGAGTGAAATTGCATAAATTACATAAAGTTGCAGTTTCTTCACATAACTCAAAATATTATTTTGTTATTGATGTCATATTTACAAGTTTCTAGATCTATATAATTTTATTATCACTATACAATTAATTAATAGACATAATATTTCTTAATACATGTATAAAGAATGTTTTTCTTTTTTTAATTACTAAACTGCTACATATTTTAACTTCCACAAGCTACTCGTGGTATAACCTTTTAGTAAAGGATTTTCTTAATATAATTCAGAGATTTGTTCGCTTAATGCAAGGTATTAACCAAAATGAGGTTAGAGCTGACATTTAAAGCCCTTATTAGAATTAAATAGATAAATATTAAATATCCAAAATGAATTAGCAATAATTACATGAATTAGCAATATTTATCCTAAGACATAAGCTGAGCACAGAACATTGTTTTGTGTATAGATAATTATAGATAATTATAGATAATGTGCATATACGAAAAACACAGATCAATTCTATTGGCTTAAAGTAAGCAAGTTGAGAATAAAATCACATAATTTTAAGGCACAATCAATGCAGAAATGCTATTCTTCGCACACACTGAGAAGACAAATTTAATAAATAATCTATTTCCATTCTTAATTGTGTAATAAATGAAGCCAATTACTACCTGTTCGCCGTGTACAGCATGGCAGACAAGTTAATCACCCACACTTACTGAGTCAATCAAGTGAAGCTGGTAAGAATGCCAATACTCTTGATTATTTTAAAGACAATGACATGACATTATGGTATGACATTTGGGCACTGTGAACTAGAAATGTGCCCACGAGGAACAGATGTCCCCATTCTATAGAATATGTGGCATAATATTGTATCATTTTATTTAGTTAGTTATAACTTATTTACTTGCTTACATCCAATTATGGTTCAAGCACGTCTGTCCTGGATACAGTCCAGTTGACTCAACTGCCTGCCCAGGACAGAATTTAGTGTTAGCATACATTCTCCTACAGACAGGATAGTACATACCATGGCCTTTGTTACACTACAACACTGTTTGGATGTTTCTTAACCTTAAGTTAAGGATAACTAAACAAATCCATAAAATAACTGACAAATGAAAAATAATAAGTATTTTTACATGTTTTTTTGTTGATAATGATTGTATTTTGTGAATTTATAAAATGTACATGTATGTATGCCTGCATGCAGTACATGTATAGTGTGTTAACAGTGTTGACTCTAAGGTCATCTGCAGTATTCACAAGTTTAAAAACATTAACATTAACAAATGTATCTCATAAAATATCAAATTCTGCCACATGTACAACTTTGGTAGGATGCTTCATCTATACGTTTTTATTTTCACAGAGAAATGTTAAGAATGTGAAATATTCATGGTTTAAGTGAGTTTCAAAGTAAAATTGATTGGATTCAGACAGTGAACGTGACAGTCACTGATGGCATGTTAATGTATGTCATTGTTGCTAAGATGTCCTCAAGTATAAATAATTCTACTGACGTCATACTATTCCTTAAAGGCTTTTTAAAAATTTTAATCTATCTTTTAAACTTTACAACCCAACTTCTATCGCAGTTTATATATTCTGGTAACATCGATCTATTATCTCTTTGCTATAGAAAAAATGTATTGAACATAGTAAAATATTTACGTATTTGTCATTGAGAAGTGGCATAGGCGTTATAGAAGTAGGGAGCTAAATACGTCGAGTACATGTAACTGGGATGGTTTGGTATTATTGATTGATTCATGCAGCTCCAATCCATCCATACAGCAATTCTTCCAAATGAAGAATACACATGCAATATAACATTCTACATAGCATTTATGAATCAATTCACCAGAGTGCCTCTCAAGTAGACATTAAATTAATAGCAGTTCACCCAGATGCAATGTCATTATAAGGTTAGAAATGAAACTTTCATCCTACATGCACCAAACAAGTTATACTACACGTATATAGCTGGAAAATATTGACATGGACCAAAGTCTCAGTTTGTAAGTTGCATGTATACAATGACACATAAATCAGCATGCACTGGTGCATGTACGATGTAGCCACTTCAAGCCATGTATTAATGAGGCTAATCATTTACCACTGATCAATATTCAGATAACAAAATAAGAATTATCAGTCACATCATGTCCAGACATATCTCAGTTTTGGTAAAACACTAAATAAAAACAATTTTACCAATCCTACTTGCAAATTGGAAAATTATTTTAATGTGACAGACAAATTTTGTTAGCAAAGTATAACAATTGAATAACTAAAGAAAACTAGCATCGAAAACACAATCAAGTCGCAAAATTTCATCAGTAATAATACAATTTTATACATAATACAATTTGCATCAGAAACGACATACAAAATGATATTCAAAATCTAATTTGTGGAAAGCTAGACGTAGCAAATGATCTTGTTAGTAGTGGACAAGATCTGATAGAAGCCAGAATACATGTATGTATATAATAGTAATTATTAGTAGGTAGCAATGTGCTTAAGATTAACTAAAACTAAAACTAGGTTAAATATAATTTTAAAGTTAATCGGCTTTACTGAGACAAATACTGATTAACTAGATGAGTTTGATATTATCCATATTAAAAACACGAGTTGCGAATTCTATTTATCCTATAACTCTTCTAAAATAATGCCTAAAAGTCAATATTTAGTAAATCGCACATAGAAATGCTGTTCTAAATAACGCTCCGTCGGTAATATGATTGCTGCGCTCAAATGTAGTATGACATCACTATTTAATCAAAATTATTCAAACATTACGCCCATGTGTACAGGTTTATGGGCTTGTAAACCAATTACCTATTTACAGCAATAACTTTATTACATGATTTAATAAGCCAAAATATCAAATGGGTTTATGACATGGATATTATGGGTAAGTTATAGGATAAATGACAATCACCAATATCACATTATGATTAAAAAATATCAAAAAACATAATAAACAATGTCACTTGAAAATAGCAGAACTATAACGTGGACTGCTTGCTGCAGAGAATGATTGCAGCTATTAGGGGTATTAAACATCTTCAAAGAAACTGCATAAATATGTAATAGCTATATCAAACTTGAGAGAAGTCAGGTTATTTATAAAACATATCAGGTATTATTGCCCACTAAATATTTAGTCATCAGGAAATTCTTTAAAAGATGTATTAAATGGCAATATCAATTTCAACTGATCGAAAAATATCTCATAATGTCATAACTGCATGGAAAATATCCTGTCATAACAGAACATGAGCCTCATATTTATGAGTGCTCTCATATCACACTGTACATATTAAACAAAATTACAGTTTGTTTAACGACACCACTGGAACACATTGATTATAAATCAGCAGTTATTGGATGTCAAATGCATGGTTATATTGACACTTGGTCACAGAGGAAACCTGCTGCTGCCACATAGGCTACTCTTCTTCAAATAACAGCAAGGCATCTTTTATGTGCACTTCCCACAGACAGGATACCACACACCATGGACTTTGAGAAATAACCCAACAGGTCCCCTGAAGAATTGTCGTCTGGGAGAGTAAAATTGATACAGGCCAAGTAAATAATGTACCATGATCGAGTAGCAGAAAATAAATTTGTTTTTATATTTTGGATATAAATAAATGAGGTGTTCTTCGAATAACAGCACGGGATCTGTTATGTGCATTTTCCTACACACAGGATAGCAAACACCACAGTCTTTGATAGACAAGTCGTGGATCACCGGTTGGAATGGGAAATAACCCATGGGTGCCCTGAGGATAGATAAATCGACCCATCGAGCCACAGGCAGATCGATGCTCTTGCGCTGAGCTACACCCCGCTCCTAATTTCAATCACTGCACATAGTGCTCAGCACACACACATGTAAAATAATACCTACCCATGTTTCTTTCTTGCCCGCATTGTCAACAAAGATAAGATGTGTTGTGGTTAAATACAGTGTGCCTATTGCAGGATTCCGTGCATTGAACCTGTCCAACAGTTTCACATTCTCCACCTAAAATAAAACAAACACTAATTAGTATCAATCTTAAATTAGTATCAATATTTTATATTCTGATTATCTGAAACAATCATGAATGTACATGTACTACAATACATTTTCCAAATGCCAAAAAAACTATACTGTACTTATTACATTATTGTTTACTCATCATCTTTGACATGTACCCTAAACATTAGGCTCAAGTACACGTATTACTTGGGTGACTTCTTAACAAAGGTTTCACTGTTGATTAATTAAATAGTCACCTTCATTGCCCACATTTTCGGAACAAATCTCTTGTGAAAAAAGAAAAAAAACTACATGTACACGTATGTAGGTATTTAATTATAGTTGTTCCAATGCAAGATAAAATACACATACTAGTATTAATTAAAGATGAGTTTAACATTTGATGCATACACCAGAATACATGTAATCTATGTATGTTGTGGTTTTTAAAAAAAATCTCATTGTCTACTTTATTTTGCAGTTTGTACTTCATATTCTCATAACACATAATCTATCTGAGCTGTGTTTACAACTTTCTCAATTAATTAAGTCCGCAGCCAGTTTTTAAGTCCTTATTATAAGGATTAAAAAACTGGGTGCGGACTTAATTAATTGAGAAAATTACATATATGTGGTCGTCTGTGCTGACACTTGTAATTGTCCAGCAAATGTGCTGTGAGCATTGGCCATATACATGTAGGCATGCCTGAGAGGTACAAATAATTAAAAACAATATACTTCATGTACATATATTAAACATGAAGTTTGTTTTAAAACAAATACACAGACCAAAATATAAACATATAAATACATGTGAACGTATTAATAGAAATGAAAACATAAATAGGAAATAATCAAGAAAATACTCAATTGACATGGTACATGTATATAAAGAAAACGAATTGTAGTTTGAAAATAAAATAACATTAGCAATTTGGATTTATAACCAATAACTTAACATGCTGTGTGCCATCTTCAAAGAACTTGGAACTAATTTTTAAGCCATCTTAAAGAATCTGCGTAAAATAACGATGAGTGAGAATTTAGTGAGCAAATCTAAGTACATGTATGGACACATGTATATAAAATATCAATTCCTGGCCTCATTTATAGGTAAAGTAATCAATCACCTGGTCAACCTTGTGCGGAGAAACGATATTAAATCTACACGTACATTACGATTAATAACTAATTGATTGCCAATAATTAAGCTTTATCATACTATAGCACACACATTGCTTAAATCAGCGGCTGTTACATTACAGTAAGGGAAGGTGTAAAAAATAATTTTATTTACGATGATTTTTTTTGGTTTTTAGAAATAGCATATAATTATATTAAATATAGTAGTGATATGTAGAGAAAGATCTTACATAAAGGCTGTTAATTTTGAACACACATAAATCTTCTTTTTTTTTCTTCTTCTTTAAACAAACAATTTTCATTTTTACTGTGTATCGCCAAATATCGAAAAGCAATATAACCCGAAAAGCAATGCTTCATCATTTTCGTCAATAATGCTCCAAAATATATATTAAAAACCAATTATATGGTTATTTCCTCAATCCCATGGATTACTGCCACAACATAGGTCAATACTCTTTTCGATTTAATAGCAAGAGGTTGACAGCACATACCATGACCTTTGATACCAGCACAGGATTGGGATGAGAAGTGATTGACTACCAATGGTAATTGATGTTGCATCCTAGTAGCATGCCTCAAATGGCAACCTACCACTTATATTGTGTATCTTCCTTTCTAAATGACAATACAATTAAGAGAACATGCATGAGTAGATGATTGCACATTAAAACAATGCTTTTACCACTGCTGTGATATGACCACAACAGGATGCAAATGACAGACAGACAGACATATATGCAACATCAGGAAAATTACATACAACTTTTCTATATGGCAGTTTCTTACTTCTAAGCTATATATCATCATCAAGGCACGCCAAAAGGCTTTCATGGAAATGTAAAGCAAATCGTGCATGAAACTGAAATCCGATAAAGAAATTTGGTAATTTAACAAGATGAGATACAGTTACATTATGTTTGCTGAGTGAACACTGGCAAGGGCCTCAGACATACTGCTAATCTTATAATGGTCACTATCAATCTCTCGGCTGAGTATAAAGAGATTTGATTGTCACTTGGGAATCAGCCATGGTCAGTTTACCATCTACATGTACATGTATGGATACTCGTAAAAATTAATTAAAATTGTTAAAACATAACTAAAAGTAAGTTATTATTAAAAAAAATATTAGTTAGCATGCCCATGTAATCATATTTTATGAAGTGGAAGTATAGCAACAATACATCTAAAATAAACAAAAATGAATTAGGCCCAATAAAACGTACCGGACCTTAACAACACTCAAGTACAAAAATAATTATTGGTTATTTGATGTCAAACTGTGGTCTAACATAAATAAATTATCAATGATGGTCGGGTCGGGTAATGTGTTTTAATGCCTTTATCCATCCAAAGGATGTTGTAGAGGGTGCTGGAGCTGAGAGTTCACTCTGATTATGGTCAGACCACACTCTCAGTTCCAGCTACAGTATAATTAGTGGTCTAGACTCAAGGTTGAAGTGTAGATTCTGGAGATCTGACTCTAACTACATGCAATTTATTTGGCTTTGTCATTATGGTCAGTCAATATTCTAAGTTTGAGCTTCTTAAAGTTGTACAATCACGGAGTCAGATACTCTGAAGAAAATGTCCTGTATTTCTTTGTGAACACAAAATGATATAAATATACATGCAAATATTGTTAAGCAATTATAATATGGTAATCTTCAATAAAAGGAGCCAAGAATATTGCCTTTGCAAACAAATGTTTCCTTTGATAACTAGCTAGGTTTGCTTTTTATCAGTATTTCATTCAGATTCTGTGTATTCAGGAACATTAAAAATATACTAGTATAATTATAGAATGTTACAACATAATGATTGACACCACTGCGTGTATCAAACAGCATAATTGAGAATGGCTATATAAGATGAATGGCTAGATGCAATCACTTACATCAAAGACAAACATTCTATGTTTGGAATCCAACCACGTTCAGGGTTAACTTTTTATATTAGTATTCAGTATTCATGCTGAAAGATGAACTCAATTATTTATCTTCATATTCATTTGTAAGGAACAAAATCATTGAACGTTGAACAAAAATACATTAGTATAAAAAGAATATTATTATAATTATGTTGTGCATTACGTAGTAGAGGACTTTGACATTGTGACAAATTAGAACCTTACAATATATTTTTTGAGACAAAACAAAATATTTTGCTTGGGCGTATGACCTACATTGTTTGTGATGCAAATCGTTAAAGACTTTTCACAATTTAACCTTTACAGTTTCCCTTAGGCACAAGAGCTTTGCTGTTGCTATATTCTCCAGCTTCCAACATGGCCTGTAGGTGAGAAGTGACAGTTTGTCATCCTGAGATGGCGAGAAATAATGTGTGATTTTGAAGCTCTGTTTCAGGTTGCAAACAATTGTCCTTGAAATGGGCCAGATTTAAAAACAATGTTATTCTCCCGTAAAATTGTTTAATTTGTTAAGTCTTTTTTCTTTACTTCTTATTTTGTTGTTTCACATTGAAATATTTGCATAAAAATGCATGTATACATGAATAATTAACGTAGTAATATGAATATAGTGTTTGGTTACATAACTATGAACTTCAGATGGTCATGCCCTGAACTATATACATGTATGGGAGAATCTACATTGTCAGCTTTCTAAATAGAAAATATAGATTTTGTCATTAACCAAACTTCTGCTGCAATTGCTAAATGTAAATTATTCAGACAAGAAGGTTAAACAAGTGTAGCCTTCATATATTTGGACAAATTTGTAGACATTCAACATGAAGGAGTAAGTTTTTTCTTCTGAGATCATAATATGTTACATGTAATTGACAACCAGTAACCGATGATGATGATTGTTAATCAACATGCTCCTGTGTTGCTGTTAAATAAACTTTATCTTTTGTACTTCTGCAATGACCAGATTTGACTCAACTTATTAATAAAGAGTAGTTCTTCAAAGCTAAAAAATGCATGCAAGTTATTAAATTAATTTAAACACAAAACAAAAGTGATAACGAGCACATGAGAGAAGAAAAAGTTGTATATCATAAGTTATGGTCTAGCCCACCATGATGCAAACAAAACACTATTACAGTGTAAAATTAACCTATACAGACTCAATGGGCCGGTTTCATATCTCTAGGTTTCGTAGCACTGGGTTATGTCAAAACCTAGGTTTAACACTGGTTTACAAAAAATGCTGAAA
>JAUTCZ010045919.1:0-11989 GCA_032273805.1 Melanodrymia brightae | reverse complement strand
GTTCGAGCATTAAAGAGTATTAATGGCAAAACCCGCTACTCCTACTTGGTAAGCAGCAAGGGATCTTTTATATCCACGTTCACATAGACAGGACAGAACATACCACGGCCTATGTTTACCAGTAATCTACACCCACCCATTGGGACCAGCGAAGTGAACATATGTATTTACCTCTTAGTGCGTACAATATCAATAGATAGATAGACAAAATTCCAACGACATATTCAACTGCTACAAACGCATTGTGTATATGTTACATACTGAAAGCCATATGTAAGATGTAAGTAAATATTAATTTGAATATAAAAAATACAGTCAGAACTGTTACAAATAGCATTATTAGCACGGCGGCATTCGTCTAAAATTAGACATTGTGCCTTTAACAAAAGTTTGTATGTGTACATCTATATTATACACACACGTCGGCAAGTGCAGACCAATCTATAGTTTCTAAAATGTGTATTGCTAGTAAATAGTTAACTGTCAATGGTTTTATTTTTACATCTATATGATACACACATACATGGACAAGAAGAGTATTATAATCGACAGCTCACTTTGCCATCAGGGGAGATGTCAGTCTACTTGTTCATCTTTTGTAGCGTTGCTTTCACAACAAAATAGTGATTCTTTGCACAAATACTGCATTCACCGACCGTTAATGCCTCCTCATAATACAGTTTGCGTGACTAGATCTTCAAACAATCGTTTAGTGAACGCTAGACGCCACCGATAAATGCGTTTCAGTTCTGCGTGTCATAAAAGCGCGTTCTGGAACACAAATAGCCATCAATTACTGAATTTTGCATTTGTCTTCCCTTTGACATTGCCCATTATATACATATCTGGCTGTTAAGCGTTATGGAATTAGAGTAACGCCCATGAGGGAATCGACATTGATGGTCAACTCGGAACTGAGTGATCTATTTGCGTGACCCGTTATTCACGCTCAGTTAAAAGCTTATATCGTTATAGCTGATAAATAATATTACATCCCTTATGGACCGCATCAGAGAGGATAATTTGACAGTTAATTATTTATCTAATACTCGCTACTACTGGCTTATATGTATTTATATATGTCACGAGGGTTTCCTATCTGTGGGAAAGATAACTTGCGAATCATCAAGAGTAGTGGGTTTCCTAAATTATACTAACACTAACTTCTGTCCTGGATAGGCAGTAGAGGCAGCTGGACTGCGTGACCATGACATACGTGCTTGAACCTTAATTGGATATAAGCACGTACATAAGTTATAACTAACATATCCTCACGTAGCGTCATTACATGGTGATATAGAGCCAAGGATCTGGTTGTTACTGGTTTTGACAATGTTTTGGCCTAACTAACACTATACTGCGTTTATTTTTATTGGTATTTAAAAGTTCTTGGTTAGCCATGTGATATCTTTAAAGATAAATAATTGATACCCAGTAAAACTAACAACACAAGACAATACAGTTTTAATAACCAGAATTATAAATTATAGTTTAAATTACAAGGTTTCAGTAGTTACTTCAAGTACAGCATTTAGCTACTCAGCTGCTGAATACTAATTTCTACAATATATTAGAAATAATATATGAATAATCTCCCCATTATATATCAATAGGTGAGTGAGCGTGTTAAAATTAAGATTTACTCACATCATTTTGCTTACAATATCAATTATGTGTATCCTATGTCTTTCTGGTTATCCAAGTTGTTATAGTAGCTTAAAGTGTACTTTTGTGTAAACTAATTTGTAGCATGCAAGTATAAGCCGTGCTAAATTATTGTACGCAAAAGTAAAAGGACCATACTAAGCTACTAGAAGCGCATTGTAAATATTGCTATTATAAGTAATGTAATGTAAATGAATATAACCTTAGTAAATAAAACTACCCTATTAATAAAAATAATTATTATGCTACAAATAGCATTAAATGCGCATGTAGTGTGGATTCCGTCTTAAAACTCGGGATGGTGCCTTTACTGATTATATACATATATTTGATTTAATAACACACTGTCGTAGCAAAAGTACATTATATGGCATATACATGTAACGAGATAATAAAGAATCAATATCATCATAAGTGAATAGTAAGCCAGTTTATCGTCACGTTATAGTCAATATGATACCAGAATAGAAGTTTCCACGTATAAATGGCGATTCCTTATGCATCGTCAGTAAGATCATTCACAGTAACATCACGTGACCACCCACATATTCTGCAGAACAGAGCGACATGTTCGTGTCAAACAGTGAGATGCTATAGTGAAAATACATGATCTAACACAGGTGTCTGTACTATTAGTGAATTAACCCGTCATATGTATGTTTTTATGTAACTTTGTATCACGAACTGGAACTTTTTCATGCAGGTGTATAATTATTAGTTTCATCATCATCTCAGCTGCTTGGTTCCTGGGGTTTTAATTACCATAATCTGATGATTAACGAAGCGTCAGGGTGTCGTTAAACACACAATAGCTTCCAATATGTAGTAATAATCATATATGTAACGCCTAATAGTCCATAATTAACAAATGGCTGGTGCGTCGTTTAGCCCGTATTCCTGTCTTGTCTTACCTCATGGTTGTAATTACTATTTATATTACACCTACCAGCCGCTGGTAACAACTCGGCGCTGCTTAATGACATATTATCTTCCATTTAATGACACTAAGCTGAATGCTATTTGCAAATAGTTGACAACAACAGGTTGATAACAACATAAATGGTGTGCTACGTTCTTTGGTCTGAAGTCATGAAGTAATATAAAGATAAAGTTGGTTTGTTTAAGGACGCTACTGCCGGAGCGCATTGATTAATAAACAGTGGATATTGGATTTAATCCAGCGGTAGTACGTCCGTCCGTCTGAGGTGTGTGAGGTCAGTAGACTCACATTACACTAAAATAATGCCACAGTGCATTTCGGTGGCTGTTATTAACATAACATAACTTTTATTTGAATAAAACCTTAACCTGTCCGTCATCTTGTGTTCTCTCTCCACTTGCTCCTAGTTTGGAACAGTTAGAGTGTATCCAGGACAGAGTTCCCGCGTGCTCCATTGCTGTGTGGAACTCCGAACATTCCGCTGTCCAGGACAGTGTGTCCACATGTTTCATTGTTGTGTGGACCATTCCGCTGTCCATGACAGTCACTGTGGAAGGATAGCGCTAAATGTCACGCTTACCTACGCAATCATTAAAGGGCGTGCTTTGCGTACATCTTTCCTGTTGTCAGAAACAACCGCCTCTGTGTCTGACGACAACTACTGGTAAACAGACGAGTATTCACTATCTGTGTCTGGATTGTCGCAGATCGCTTATCGACTATCTCTATTAACAATGAAAATGTATCAGTCTTCGGACGCCGTTTTCATACCACATCCGCGTCCAGGTCACTATCCGGTCATTCATAATGGCCGCTTGTCTATTTCGCAACACGTGACAGGAAATTCAGTATGAATCTCTCATGTGCACGCGAACTATCATCAACGATAGAAATTGAAACCCTATCGCCAAAAGATTTATTCCTTCATGAAAGATTCCTTACAAAGAGAGATAAACAATGATGGCATTTGTATTCCATTTGCATAACGCTTACAAGTTTTAAAAAAGACTCTGACCAGCGAAAGCGAATGGGATACGCTTTTAAACAACGAGTTGTATTATAAACGATATCCAACGGACATGAGTGTAGTATACTATTTCTTACATAACTTAGAAAACATCATTATGAAAAGCCCACGTGAACAACTGATTTTCATCGACAGTTTAAGAAAGACGATGTTACTGGAAGAACGACCTGACATATGGAAACTGTGGGCTAATATCCAACCCTGACTGAAAGTGTGGCCTGGCATAATTATGGAAACTGTGGGCTGATATCGAATCCTGCCTGGAAGAGCGGCCTAACATATGGAAACTGTGGGCTGATATCGAACCCTGCCACAATACACTTTGCCTCTATATTTACTTATCGCTATCGACTGGTCACTGTTATTTCATTGACATTGTTGTACGATTAAACCGTAAGGTATGGATGTTTGGATTGATTTACTTGTCAAATGATGGGTTTGCCGAAATTCCTCTTGGACACAGGACACAGATCCAATGTTAAACACGATACTAGTTAAACTATACAATTGTCCTGTGTATGTGAAGTTTGCACATTTAAAAATAGTAATTGTTTTTCTATAAGCATCATTATAATAATTATCTGCTAAGGACGTATACTAGGTGATTTTCACATATTTCATCCTCAGACAACATAATGGACTTACATGTAGCACTAATTGACAAACTGTCAATACCAAGTTCCTTTAAGAGAAATTTTATATATAATAATGATGCTTACATAATTATGATGGGTATTTTATTTGAAGCTTTGTCAGCGGGTAACATTACACAATCATGTGAGGCAGCAATGCATTTTTTTTTATCACAAATGATCGTAATAAGGATTTAACGGTAGCATGTGCCTTCTAGTGTAGTTCATGCATAAACTTGATCGATTCCGAAAGAAATTCAACAGGTTCTCTTTTACGTTTGGCCAGTTGCTTAGCATAGACATCTGTCTCACATGCCTAGTTGGTTGGTAGCAAAAAGAGAACACTGGGCAGTATCTAGCAGTAGAGGAAATCTCGTGATTGTTCACGTTAACGGTTTGCAAAACCTTTCTAAGTTTAAACTCTTTTGGTGATATTGTGTTCGTATATTAAACGAACGTGTTGGTGGTTTTTGAAATTTGAAATAATTATGGTGGAACATTATAGAAAAATGGATTGTGTCTAAGAATGTTACTAATATTGTATTTAATTCAGAAAGACATTTTCTTTCCTTGTTTCTGTGGAGTCCGTCCCTGTATTTGCCAGAAGACCTAGAGCAATGTCTATACTCTCCAGTCGATATTGCAGAGTGCCACTATCAGTGGACCCATTGTCTATTAGTACTAGTAGTTCCCGGAGTCACTTTGTTTCTTGCAAGGAAACACGGAAAAGTATTGTTCTTATTTTATGAAGGCCTAATGGCTATTCAAGGAGAGGTAACACTTCTGTAAAATCAATAGAATTGTTGTTACTTCGTCATTTGTTGTGGTAGTGGCTACGTCGACGTCTTTACGACCCATAAAATAGACTCAACACATTAACATTTGAAGTTAGGGGACTCGAAAGGTTGCTAACTCCTTTAGGCTTGTCGTTACGACAACATGGTATTGTAGTACATAACTGTTTCATCATTTGCTCCTCTCTTGTCATTCTGAAAGGTCGACTAAACGTTTAGGACTATTGGGTGGAAGGTGGTGTTTTTCAATATCCAATAAACACATACATCTACACATTACAAAACCGGGGCTGCATGTACAATGCAGATAGTGCACATGCGTTTTATAACAGTAGTCACAGCGTGTAAGCCCTTCATTATAGTGAAAACATGCGTCGTTTTGTCTGCGTTAACAACCGAGCCTTGGTAATAAGCACGGTAGAAACGGATATGCGAGCATGCGCACCTGTGCCAGTAGATTGGAATCGCTACCAAAGTCTACCAATAATGCTTTGAGTTACAGATAACAGTCGTGTCACATGTCGTTTACTGCTACCTATTTGCAGATTCCTTCTACGATGGATCTGTTTTCAACAATCCAAAAAGCGACGCATGCTTTCATAAAAATTACAAAGACTCGAATAGGGTTACAACTGTTGCAAAATGCAAACCAGCCTTACGTTCAATAGGGCGAGCGTTCTGGAACTATGACTGGTACCGATCGTGTACTATTATATCACATTCATTTAATGTAGATGCAAACATCGCTCTCAACACGTTTGGTCTCGATAGCAGAAAGCTTGCCCTATTGAACATAAGGCTGGTATCATCACAGTTTCAATATCCCTTCGCCGCCTCCTTGTGCAACAACACGCGTTTGGCCATGTCAATGTTTCATCGTTTAGATTCCCTTCTTTGCACGAATCAGAGTTAAGGAAGAACTAACGAAAGCCAGTTTATATATTCACGCAATGAAGAACTAAAGACACCCTATTTCTAACTTCATTAAATGGACAACTAAGGAAATTTCCTTTCCTAACGTGACTAAATGAAACAAAACAAACGAAGCTTACTTAATTGTAGCAAATTATACATCTGGTGAGAAATCGTTTGGTGACGTCTGCACTGGGCGCCTAGTTCACCGTTATTGAATGCAACTACTTCATCGGCGTCACCTTAACGTCTAATGAAACCCGTAAAGGGAATCTACAGGCGATTAACGAATGGTGTAATGAGTGATCAATGACACGGTAAAGATGATTTATTGGTGCTGCCTAAATGATTGATGCCAATAACATATGTAAGAAGAAAATAATTATAGGTCGAGAATGATGTGTTCAGCATTAGCAGAACTACCAATCGAACATGCTCAATCCAAGTTTCTACATTTCTTGTTGATCTAAACTATTGACTTCATCATCTTCATTGCAGCGATATGCAGCTTGGTGGAAGTGTATTTGTTTGAAGTGCCGTGTATCTTGGGAGATCCATTTAGGTGTTTCCGTTCCAAGGTGTATTACATTATGTGTGTATCAAATCTAAAATTAATGTTAAAATTCGTAACGTGTTCCGTACAAAGCAAATGGAGTCAAATGGATATTCTGACAGTGTGATGATAGCATGCAATTAACAGTCACGACCATTTCAGTTTTTGAGACAGGTGATCATAGTCTGAAACCTCCCTGGGTATACCCACCGTTAGCAGACATTCTATGGCTTCGGTTGTATTCCAATAGGGTATTGCATGATACATCATTTATGTCAATAATACGTCATAATTATCGCAAACTGGCATCTGAATATCTACCATGATCTGTATAACTGATAAAACAACTTCTGAGTCACAAGATAATGTTGCTTAAAATCGCGATAAAATGAACCTGACATAAAGTATACACAAGTTGTAATATGTAAACAAATTTGTCGGACGGCATTTAGTGGAAATAGACTATAGAAAACTTGAAGTCATCTAGAGCTTCAGTTGGTTTTAATTTCTTTCAAATGATCAAGCTGCGAAACATACCTATGTTTAATTTGATTTGCTTTGGTAAATCAATGGAAGGTAGTATGTACAGTTCCTTGTTAACGCACAAAGTACCCAACGGCAATTGGTTTGTTACGATACCCATGTCATGTACGAGGAAAATTATTCTATAGAGGGATATGTTAAAGTAAATTAATATGTTTTTTGTTATCTTTAAAAATTGTTGGCATAGCATACTAGTATGTATTGTCGTATGTGCTCTACCTCGTATGTCCATTTCTCATGTGTGCTCTTTGTTTATTCATATATCTTGGCTCTCCATTCATCACGTGTGATTTCCTTGAGTTTAACTTCCTCGGATGTACTCTTATTGAGTAAATTATTTGGATCTCCGCTTGTATTATTTTTTGAGCGTTGTACAAGATCAAGACATTGTCATCGAAAGAAAGTCTGTTGTAAAACATGGTATAAAGTAATTAAGTTATTTTAATAATGTTGTAATTCGATAATTAAAAAAATAGGTTTCTTATTGACAATGCTCTTCCGAAATGCACCATGCAGCATTTTTCTCATTCCCCGGTAGTCAAGCGTAAGTAATCATATCTTAAATTGACGTTAACCACGACTGCAAGTCATATTGCGCATCAGTAACGATGTATAGCCTTATGGAAATAATCAATTTACAGCTTAGAAACCGATACTGTATATTAACGCCAAAAAAGATCAGAATTTGTTTCAATATGCTAGTATATGTGTCTACTTTTTAAGCTCTAATGAGCTCAACTATGTCAACCGCTGTATTGTGGTCGCTTTAATGAGCGTCCAGATGCCAAGTGTATGTCATAGATGTCGTGAGATAACTCGAACCAAATGAAGCATACACTAATGCATCGGAAAATCAATCATTAGACAAGATGTATTAGAAGGAAACTTTCTATGAGGGTAGCTGGGACGTGAAGACGATTGTGAATTGGCATCATACGCAACTCACACTAGGTTAACGAAGAATTCTATTCAAGCATAAAGGGGGATTACAAGCACGTGCGTATTTAGATAAGTTGTTTGGATATTTTAGTTTAAGCAAAGCAAGGGAACTACATATTAATGGCCTTGTTATCCAAAGTATCCATCGTTTAAAATGGGTAATAAATAATTATAAGAAACGCGTTTTCTCATGTTACCGTTTTTAAACAAAATGGACACTACGAAAAGCTCAGCATACTAGACAAATCATGTGAAATAGTAAATATATAGTGGTTATGGTGAACACTGTTTATAATACGAATGCATAAATTTCGCGATCGAGAGTGAGTGAATTATACAACAGCTTACTTAAGAGGATATTTTACGAAGTGACGCATCATATCCGTTTCACACGTTTTTTTCGATGAAAAGGTAAACAAAATAAAATGGCTTTGTATACAACAGGTGCCAACGGTGCTGCGATATAGGCTTCAACTTTTGCAAACACCCTGGAGCTCTTCAGTAACCCAGGAAAGGCTATATATTTGGCGAACACCCTGTTATAACACACGATGACAGGATTCCCGAATGAACGTCAATCGATGGATCAATGTGTAGTATTTTAAATGTGATATCTTGCCCTGATAGTTTGTAACTAAACCATCACTTAAATATTCATTTACCGTTCTCCATTCTACTGTCAACTTCTCAGATTACTTAACGCTCTGTTCACCAATAAACATATAAATATAATCTTACTTTTTTAACTTCCGGTTTAGTTTCCAGTCAAAGATTCTCATTGGACGCAATTCTATTATGTTAAGCTCTTTTAAAGAAAAAGGTAAAAAAAAAAACCATGGCCGGAATTAAACCTGATTAGCCTCATGAATCAAACCAATCGACAAGTGAATGTTGTTGTGTTGTGATAACAGAACAAACGTATACCTCTTGTTTGCGTCTTTGACAAACGTGAGCTGCTCCAGTTGAGCTGATGAGCAAAGCTTGTTAATAAACGTCCACACAAGACTGGCAACGACAGTGCTTCCCCGAGGCGGACCGCTGAGTGCTTGTTCCACTAACATATGTAGCTGCCCGATCAATAGCACCAGTGGTTGGAATGCCTTAACACGTTTCCGTATAGATGTCTATGAAACGAGGCAAATAATTGCACCGCTTTTCATCATTGACGTTCCCCCTATGGCGAGATATATTTTGAATGTTTTATTGATGTGTTAATGTAGTTTTTAGATGTATTTGCATTACGACCTAATACGAAGCCAAGTACAAAGATTATTTGCAGTTGAGTAAACAGGCGGGGAATCCGGTGCATATATATGTATTATTCCTGGTGTTATTGACAAGAACGTATGCAAACGCGTTCGAGCTTTAGTAAGTGTTTCTCCTACGTCCATCCATCCAACCACCAGTGGACTGGGATGCCAAGGTCATGCTTAACACATTAGAAAAGCGAAGAACGACATAGCAGCCACATTGCTCACAGTACAAAAATAATGATTGCGACATCCAAGCCACATTGCTGACAATACAAAAATACTGATTACTAATATATATTTATTAAAAATAAAACATTATTGCTCAGAATATCAATGTTTCTTTTCATCCACATGTTTGTTTGTAATGTACCAGATTATTGTAGGTAAAGTCCAAAAACTATATTAAGTAGTACAAACGCTTTGAATATGCACATAATTTTTATTGCTATTCTAAGCAATACAAAGCAAGTTAATTGCAATTTCAATTTTTAAAAAGGCTTTATTAGCCGGAAACATGTTAAAATAGAATTTAATGCATACTTTCTGTGGAATTCGTCTTAAACTAGGAAATGCCACATTTACAGTAAAAGACGAACTTTGATGCTGGGAAAAATGGCTTAGTAGCAAGAGAACGTTTCCAATAGCAACTGAAGCATTTCAGTATTGGACATACCATGTGAGGCGCATCTGTGACAGACAGACAGACAGGCAGACAGACAGACAGACAGACAGACATATTTTTATTTCACTCAAGGCCACCAGCCGGTGGCACGAGAGGATAAATATAATAATAGGTAAATATACAAGCAGGAGAAAACGCCAGGTTCATAAGATGTGGTGGATCATACAACCTCGCTGATTGAAATGAGATAACTCAACTCCTAACCACATGGTCATGTTAGTGAATTTGCCAAGCATCCTCTCTTATAAAGTCCACACGGTGAAGAGAGCAGGTGTGTTTGCAGGTTTGGCATCCTAAAGGCACTGGTTCGATTTTATGACGGATGTGTTAAAAAACCGTATCGCCATATGTAATACTCCTAATGATCTCTTACCAAAGCGGAGCGGGACGTGGTCCAGAGGTAGAGTGTCTGCCTTTGGTGCGATAGGTCGTGGGATCGATCCTCCAGGGCGCAAACCATTTTACGGGCTATTTTCCGTTCTAGCCAGTGATACACAACTGGTTTATCTGCCATATTTAATACTCCTAATGATATTTTACCAAAGCGGAGCGGGACGTGGTCCAGAGGTAGAATGTCTGCCTTTGGTGCGATAGGTCGTGGGATCGATCCCCCAAAGCGCAAACCATTTTACGGGCTATTTTCCGTTCTAGCCAGTGATACACAACTGGTTTATCAAATTCCGTGTTGTGTGCTATTTTGTCTATGGGATAGCGCACATAAAAGACCCCTTGCTGATTTTCGGTAAGAGTAGCCCATGAAGAGGCGATAGCGGGTTTCCTCTGAGACCATGTGTCAATAAAACCGCTGATTTATAGTCGATGTGTTTCTAGTGGCGTCGTTAAATAAAACAAACTTTACTTTTACCAAAGCAGTGACTATACAAGATGAAAGTATCGTTAAGATGTTTCGAACCCTATATCCACTGATTAACTCGTGTGCTGAGGTTTCATTGAAGAACTATTCCATTATTTGTCAACCGACTGACACCCTAACTTGTCCGTGCTTTTGAGACATGACATGTGATTAGGCTTGCGAGTTTCACTGCACAGATAGGAATACAGTCCGCCGGCACAACTGGTACTGGATGACCAACATGTTTCAGACCTGGTTACCGCAGATATACTGACTGTCGCATATAGCTATAACTCTACATCTCTGACTGACTGTCGCATATAGCTATAACTCTACATCTCTGACTGACTGTCGCATATAGCTATAACTATAACTCTGCATCTGCCTACACTATTCAGGCACCATTGCCATTGATAGTGGATGATGCAAAATCATGCGTGGACCTGTTGTGCACGTAATTGTCGAAAACACCAGATGAAAACAAAAATGGCCGTCCCTACGGTGTGTGGCGCCAGTGAAGCAAGATACGCTCAACTTTCGCGAACACCTGATAGCAGATACCATCACGACTTTGCTGTAGTTCGTGAGTACATGACATCCAGGCGTTTTTGTAACATTTCTTCGACTCTGCGTTGTACAACGATTCCCATTTGGCTATGTTCATTATTTTGTCGTTTAGCATCATTCCTCAAGTTGAATATAACCTAAAACACACATTTTATTATTGTGGTCACTTATATTTTATTCTGTTAATATTGCGGGTTTTTTTATATTATTTGAAGTGGACTTTAGTTATGTGTGGCTCACATTTGAATATTTACTTTAGTATTAACACTGTTTATAGGAAATATAAAATACGACTGGAAAGAAATGTTAAAAAATAACCATATTAATCGTTAATAATCGATTTTAAATCTGAAAATAGTATGCCAACAAGCATTAACGTTTTGTTTACAATTACAAGTTCTGACGCACTACCGGTTTTCATGGAATAAAATGGTAATCATTTCATCGTCGACAGAACAGAACAGAACAGAACAGAATTTTATTACTCCCAGGCCGCTAGGCAGCGGCATATGGCGAAACATGAATACATATATATTTTACATGACAAGACATGGTGACTTTACAGGAGAATGAATATTTTACATACCATGAATATTCAATAGTATATAGTAATTATTACATAAATCTAT
>JAUTCZ010045908.1:0-11991 GCA_032273805.1 Melanodrymia brightae | reverse complement strand
AAGATCCCTTGCTACTTATCAATTTGGAGTAGCAGGTTTCCTCTCTCATACTAACACTAACTTCTGTCCTGGACAGGTAGTCGAGGCAGCTTGACTGCCTGACCGTGACAGACGTGCTTGAACTCTAATTGGATATATGCACGTAAATAAGTTATAACTAACTAACTAACTAACTGAACTTATGAACGTCCATTAGCTAATTACATGTTTACGATCCAAATTCTAATTGCCAGTTGGTGGCACCTTCGCCCAAGAGATAACTAACCATAATAGAATTACTAACTGTTACAAAGGTACTGTCTCGCAGATGTTCAATATAATTACGTGGGACGACTCGCAGAGAATAGATAGTTAGTTATACCTTATACTCGATTAAGTTTCAATCACGTCTGCTTCGAATGCCTGTCCAGCGCATTCTGTGGTGGACAGGCAGTCGAAGCAACTGGACTGAGTGACCCTGCTAGACGTGCTTGAACCTTAATTGGGTATAAGTACGTAAATAAGTTATAACTAACCTGTCCAGGACAGAGGTTAGTGTTAGTATGATAGCGGAAACCCGCTACTCTTGATTAGTAGTAGCCAGGGATCTTATATATCAATTTCAGGACTGCACTCGCTCAGAGTTGGAGCGGATATACTGGGATTAAAAATCCCACATGACACGTCTTAAACTCGACGCGTTTAACCACTGCGCCTCGAAGACCGCAAACCATAATAGACTTACTAATTGTTATAAAGGTGTCGCAGTTGTTAAATAATATTTATATGCTGGACATCTCTTTTAAATTTTGCTCCGAAATGCAACTTCCCCTAAAGCAATTACTTATAATGTATTTTGTTCACGGTAAAACTACGCAAACATTTTTTGGGGCTTACTATTTATTGCAAGTGTTATCCATAGTATTGATCATAATCGAATTAATAAATTTCACAGGATCACACGTTTCTAAGCGGATTGTGAAACACATTGACATTTATGCACGATCCTTAATTATCTTTTTTTAATTCGTATTATTTTCTACGATAGCTTTTGGCACTTTCGACCGTGATTGTTTTACGACGTTCTTAATGTTCGTCATTATTACACTGGCGTGTGTTAGTTATACTGATTTCTAGAACCTCCTGTCAGGTTTCCTGTATAGCTATCGGTCTCCTCGGCCAATACACGAATACTGACACTTGTTTCATAATATCAGTCTCACAGTCAAGCTCTGACACTCGTTTCATAACATCAGTTTGACACACAAGCTCTGACACTCGTTTCACAACATCAGTGACACATAAGCTCTGACATTCGTACTCGTTTCATAACATCAGTCTGACACACAAGCTCTGACACTCGTTTCATACATCAGTCTGACACACACACACTCCGACACAAACGCTCGTATCATAATTTCGTTCTTCTTCTTATTATTATACAAGTAGTCAATTGTAACATGGAATATATCAGATCATAGGTTTAGTAACGTGTCATTTGATTGGTTATTATATAATACATTTGTTACTAACCAATGATATCGACGCTACTAAATATAATATTTTCCGTGAGATTATTGAGAGTAGAACCAGATTTCGTCTTTATTTCCAGTGCTACATCGCCTTCAACAAAATCTTGAAGGGACAGTCCCGACTTTTAATACGACTGCCACTTTACTTGAGCGTCTTATGTCATTTGTAACATATTTCTGTCTAATAGACCATTTCTTATTGTTAAAATTAACATTTATTTACATATTATTACTTACAATATCAATATGGATATATCCTGTGTGTTTCTGGACATCCACATTGTTATACATGTAGTAGCTTACTTCGTCCTTTTGTCTAAAATAATTTAGTATGTACTAAACTATTGTAGGCAAAAGTCGAAGAACCATATTAAGCTACTACAAACGCATTGGATATACATACTGTATTGATATTGAAAGCAATAAAACGAAAGTAAAATTTAGTGTTAATTTTAGTAATAAAAATGCTGTATTAGCCAGAAATATGTTAAAAATAGCATTAGATCCGTAAGTTCGGTGACACTCCGTCTTAAAAGTCGGGACTGTCCCTTTAAGAGAGTCTCAAATAATTTAACGACTATGGTAATGCACAGAATAATAAACTTGGTTGGTATTTAATATCAAGTTTATTTCCCTTGTGGAATTATTTTCATTGTAGTCTCGCTAATGCTCGTGACAAATGAACATTAATTTACGAAGAACATAAACATGATATTAAATGTTAGCCAAGTTTAACATCCTCTATTGATGAAAGCTAGGGCTGTACTGTTACCGCGACTAGAAAACAAGCGGAACGCCAACGGATTGTATACATACTATTCTAGTCCGATAGATCTTCTCTTAACCACGTTTTTTTTATATCGGTTGTTAGTTTTTATATACACTGTATGTTGTGCGGTTGTTAGACTGATATGAAACGGTTATAGGGAAGATCTATCAGATTATTAATATCCGTATACCCGAAACATAGAAACGGACACGCATTTAATAGGTGAAACTATTCAATACGTGAAACTGGCGTAGATTGCGCAGCAGGTCTGACTAAAATACACACTATGTACGTACAGGATATACATAATTATTGAGATATGTTAACATAACGTTTTATACTATTGGGGATTTAATATAATATAGCCACAATGCCTAGATTTAGTACGAATGGCACCGTGGTTGCGAAGCTAATGCTATTTGTATATCATTGTATGTCATTTGCCTAAAATAACTTGTCACGTGCCAGGCAAAAGTCCAAGGACCATATTAAGCTACTACAAACGCATTGGATATACAAATATTGATATTGAAAGCAATAAGATGTAAGACCGTACATGTAAAGGTTAATTTTAATAATAAACAAATACACCATTAGCCAGAAATATGTTACAAATAGTGTTATCAGCGTAAGGCTGCGCGATGGCATTTGTTTTAAAACTAGACATTGTGTCTTTAATTATTGTCTTGTCTTAAAATAAAATGAACACAAGGTAATATTCACTTCAATGCTTAATGATATACGCCTATATTTTCACTGTACCATCCGTTCATCCATCCGTCCATCCATTGATCTACTCATTCCGTTCATTCATACATTCATTCATTATTCAACGTACACACACGCTAGTCATAACTTATCCTCAATGTTTACATTTACATACACCTAAAACGCCATTACATTAGGCATCCATGTGTTGCTACAAACTCCACATATACTGTGTATTGGTCGTACGAGTCTGCCTGGTAAACAGAAAAGTCAAAATGTCTTGCTTTATTCGCGGTCTACTTTCCTCAATGAATGAGCCGTTTCGCTCCAGTCATATCTATTCACTAAGGTCAATCCTTTGGAAGAGTGCCAAGCAGTTTTCAACGGAGGAAAATGACGTAGCCGGCTGCTCTATATTTAGGAAATAACGTAGGGAATGGAGGGTATTGATTCATGACGTTATCCTTATTTGGTATGAGCTAGAGGAGGGGCTAACACCGTATAGCCCTTCCTGATTGGTGGATGTCTCAGAGGCTTATTTTGTTTACCTGTCACGCCGCGCATAAATTGATGGTAGATATCTTATACGAGATACTGCTATCCTCGAAAGCTTTTTGGTAGAACGGTTAGGAAAGATTGCAAGCGAGAAGGGTTTGTGTGTTTGTGAACGAAAGGACAACACTCGCCTTTAAACAGTTACATTTATACTCTGTAGTATTCAGTGATATGTTATAGTATAGTATTATATAGTATATTTCATTTTACGGATACTTCATGAATGATGTTTGGGCAGTGATTTTGACTCGGTTGAGTTAAAGAAAGCAGCAGCGACTTGTACCTAGAATCACGGCAACGTTTTACAAGAGGACCAAGACGTAGCCGGTATTTTGTTCTAATGCCGTGCCTTGAAGTTATCACAAACATGAACACTGACATTGGCGATTTTTGCAGCCCCGAGCGACTGTGCCATGAGCTAAGAACGACCACGAACGGACTTCTGCTTCTTGACTGTCGGGGCCAGTCTGACTATACGCGTTCTCACGTCGCCGGCGCCATTAATGTTACTATGCCCAGTTTGATGTTAAAGCGACTGAAGAAAGGAACCCTGAATATAAGTTCCGTCATCCACAACAATGAAGCCAAAGAAAAATTTACCAAATATTCAAAAACACACCACATACTTTTGTGTGACGAGAGTTCTACGGATTTGAATTCTAACCCTTCTAGTACACTCAATCTTCTGGTTAAAAAACTAAGACAAGATGGCTGCCGCGCTTCTTTTTTACTTGGTAAGCATTTTGTGTACATTTCTGAATAGAAAATTGTGATATAATATTTAGTTTCGTAGCTTACGACTATGCACAGCAAAAAGTGTGATTTAAAATGGGTTAATACAAATTGTATTATGTTATTACGAGTTTTTAAAAACAGAGACTAAAAAGTTGTAAAACTACATAACATTACTTATTATGGTTTATTTGATAGCTTTGGCATCTGATCCTACTAAACCGAGTTGTCAATAAAACTATATATCTTGAATTGTTTACTATATACTAGACTGAACGGGTGGGAAATAATCATACATGTATATATTTTTGTCTAATAGTGATAATGTTCTTCACAGGTGGATTTTCAACGTTTGAGGAACGTTTTCCGGAATATTGCATCTGCCAAGAGAACAAGGATAATACCATAATGGGCTTGAAGAACTTGCGTATATCGGACGACTCTGCTTATGGAACTTCCAGTGAGAGTGACAGTGAAACCACACCCCACCTGTCGCCCTTCCCCGTTCAAGTTCTACCTCATCTTTTTCTTGGAAACGCCAAAAATTCTGCGGACATGAACCAGTTGAAAAGTTTTGGAATTAAGTACATTCTGAATGTGACACCAAACGTTCCGAACATGTTCGAGAAGGACCCGTCTATCAAATACCTGCAGATACCCATCAGTGACCATTGGTCGCAGAACCTCTCTGCGTTCTTTCCAGAGGCTATTGCTTTCATTGGTGAGTAGTCTTTTCAAAGACGGATGCTTTCGTTAACGAGTCATATTGCCAGAAGACTGCTTTATTATCGAGTACTTAGTCAATTATTCTAGCTCTTTAATTCATTGGCGCGTATTCTTCCCAGAGTATATACCTTGTATTGTGGAATATCTCCTTTATAGTAACTGTATGTCTTGTATGGACTAGTATACCGGGTATTCTTCACATGTATAGAAGTGAGGTATTGTCGAATGTTCCTATTGTCTACGAGTAAGTTTTGTATTGTCAAGTATTCTTCCTTTTGTCCATGCCTGGTACTGTCGGTACTCTTCCCAGTGACTATGTCTTGTATAGAGGAGTATTCTCCAATAGGATGTCGGGCATATTTAAGTTGTATTTTCGAATAACAATTCATAACATAAGCTATGGCTATACAATGTATTGTCGAGATTGTTTCCAGAAACTAAGAGTTGTATTTGCCAGTAAACTTCGTATTCTTTACAAGGATTATAATTCGAATTATCAAGTATTCTTCCAAGATAGTGTCCTGTATGTGCAACTATTACCAGTAGTTTGATATATTATCTACCTTAAAACTCTTGTTTATACTAATCAAAGGTATGTCACTAATGTCGGAGTAGCATCATTTCGTATCACACATCCCTGAGGCCTCGTAGAGTATGACAGTATTGCTGTGTACGAACATTTATAATGACGATGCACACTATTGACTTACGAAATGGTTTTGAGGTTCCCAATGATCTATTAAATGGTCTGCAGAACCCTCTCATATGACTGTTTACTGTAATTACGTGCACCGTATATATGTTGCTAGATGTACGTTGTACTATACCAACGATAAACTACCTTCACACTAGTATAATATATGTAAAAAAAAACAACGACATCAAGATTATTATCATCACAGGAATTGCACAGCTGTGAGCTTGATACTAGTATTGGCTTATCGTGGTCCCTGTGTTATTTCAGGTCTTGTGGCATCGTGGTTCTTGTGGTTTCCCATTGGGTTATTGCAGTTCTTGTATTCGCGTAGTTATTGCTGTCATTGGGTTATCTTGCTTCCCTGTGGTACCGTGGTTGGGCAGTGATCAACAGACAAGCTAGAATTGCCACATGCAATATATCGTTCTCGATGTCTTGTTCAAAGAGGCTGGAATCAAACTGTGTCTTAGTGTTTAGACACGATCGGAGATGATTATAATACTTTGCTAATATCGTTGCGAAATATTACGTTGAGTCATGGGGTGTGGGTAAATATCAGAGTTGTATTACTAAATTATAGGAATAACTGTAATTTATTTTAAATGTTATTTACGTTATCTGTTTGGAAGGTACTAATAGTAAGTATGTATTATAGTAGTTGGTAACAATTACGTTTGTGATGTAAACATGGCTGTCTACTTGTTTATAACATGGTTGAACAAGTATGTTTCGCAACTATTAAAGGTACACAGTGCAGACATTACAATACATACATACATACATACATACATACATACATTCATACAAACACACACACACACACACCCACACACACACACACACACACACACATACATGTATTTATAATACATACATAAATACATAATAATTAGGCATTAGATACAATAACTGACCAATCATAGTACACCAAACGACCAAATCACATGCATATATATCTACTATCATTGAACTGTTCCAATGCGACAGACTAGCATTGTATCTTTAATATTACACCGCAGATATTGGGATTCATTTCTGTAACGAAGCGTGAAAAAATAAGGGTCCACATTATTTTAATGATGTAATAATGTCTGGGTTATAAATGGTGATTATATTCTGTATGGATTATATTCTTTATAATATAAAGTTTACGGTACAATTCTGTTAGCATTATAATTAGGCATAATTATTCACAAAACGTTCCTGCTGTGCGGATTTACTCCCCCAAGATCAGTAGAGTTGCTTTAAGTCACAAGTGCTATTTATGTAGTTAGTTATTTACTTGATAAATATTGAAACGGTCGGCAGCCATTCGGTATTCACGTGGCACGAGCTAACGCAGAGAAAGAAAACACCGAATGAGCGGTGTACCAAGTAGGTCGGAACCTGTTCACCGCTAGGTCACGAATCTGCTGTTTGCCCACTTTGTGTACAGCTGAACTATGTCCGCCATTTTGATTAAATTGAGAGTAGCCTGGTCGGCTTTCGTCCGACCACAGCACTAGAGTGCATGTTTCGGAAACAACTGTTGAGGATAAGATCCAAGAAATGGTCCCCAACCAAAACACTCAGTCCGATAGATACATATCTATATACTACACGTATTTACTATCATTGCATATCGCTTGCATCATATACATGTATGTAGGTATTAGTATTGGTGTATAAGATAAGATAAGGTTAAATGTTATTGGCTGTATTCATTCCATATAGAACAGAATGAAACAAAATTATGTAGTTCATTGTAAAATGTATTGTTCTTATGTGCTGTAAGTCATACAGAAACATAAATTGAATTTAGCTGTGGAGACAAAGTTTAACACAAACGGACACATTGATCTGATCCACACGTAAACATCGCTACAACTGGCTATAAATTTATATCGTTATATATCCGGTTGAACCGGCTTTAGTGTCGTAGCATGGTCTCAGTTTAACGCCTATTAACGCATACTCTCTTCAATAGACCTGTATTTGGGGTGGGAGTGTTGAGGTTTTGTACTATTCAATCTATCTGAAACAGTTTTAAAAGCACCTTATTAGGTCCACATACCGTGTAAAAACAAGTTTGCCATCGAAGGAGCACTGTAGCTTGAAATTACCCGTACCGAATCGTAAACTGTTGAAATGGTCAAATAGGATTAAATTCATCAACATCCCATACAAAAGTCCAAGTACCATATTAAGCTACTGCAAACGCATTGGATATACATGTATTGATTATGAAAGCAATAATTTTTAATAATAAAACACACACCATTATTCAGAAATACGTTACACATAGCATTATCTGCGAAAACACTGTCATTCGTCTTAAAACTAGACATTGTGCCTTTAAACGTGCACACGTGTTCAGACATTACAATTCATTATCAAACTGTCTGTGTTACAAAGACACGAAAGTGTGTAGTAACCACATTGAAAACCGCAAATGGCTTGTGCATGACCCCGTTGCGACGGCATGAACCGACAATTCGGGCTTTGTTCCAACTCTATTAGAAAAAGCTCTGCAGGAAATGACAGCGCACGTCATTCAAAACGGCAAAGGTAACAGGGACGTGCTGGAATGTTGGCTCACCGTTCGTGAGACTTGTTATGCCGCCCTGCCAGATGGTTTGTAATGACCGTCTTCCGGTGTAAAATTGCCCCCGGGTATAATTAACATGAGAGATTACCGTAAAGTACGGTAATCTATTACAATGGCGTGTTTATGTATGTGTACATACTTGCCCATCTAAATTTACGTGCTTATATCCAGCTAAGTTTCTGTATACATACTTGCCCATCTAAATTTACGCGCTTATATCCAACTAAGTTTCAAGCACGTTTGTCCTGGACACCCAGTCCAGCTGCTTCAACCGTCCGCCCAGGGCAAAGGTTAGTGTTAGTATGAGAGAGGAACCATGCTACTCCTGTTTTTGAAAAGCAATATTTTTATATGCACTTTCTCACACACATGATAGTACATACCACGGGCTTTGTTACACCAGCTGTGTACGTGGTAGTACACCTACCCATTGAGCTTGCGGAGCACTTACTCTGGGTTGGATCCGATACTAGGATTAAAAGTCCCATATGGCACTAATGGGTTTCGAACTCAGTACCTAGCAGTCTTAAGCCCAATGCGTTCACCACTGTGCAGCGGAGGCCGGTGTGTACATACTTTATACGGGTCTCCTCATATGCACCAAAGGAAATTACTTGTGGGTGTCAGTTGATGCAGTTCCACCATGGACTTTCTTTTTATAGCCAATTTTCTAAATAAACTGGAAAATGTGTAAAAGTAGGCTCATTATTTTATACAAATTCGTGTAATAATGCTGTATAAGAATTAGTATGAGCTAATACAGAGTGAGCATTAATACATTTTAAGCATTGATTTAACATGCATCTCTATGTTTATGTACATTACAATAGCACATACATCATTACAAACGGACAATACATGTCAACATACATAGTATCTACCTACCTAATAACAATAGTACACGTGTGCTTATAATTATATAAACATGTGATACAGTGAGACAAATCAGTATAATGCAGGATGTGATATAATGGAATCAACAGCTGTATATGTAAATAAGAAGGCACAATGATATAATTTACGTGCTTTTCAATCATCACGTGGTATCTGAACTACTCTCTTAGGGAACGAATGTTTTACATTATATTTCCACCCAAAATGTTTCTCCTACCTTTCTATTGATCTTAAAATAGGTTTAATACGAAATATTATCGCACGTTGGCATGAAGAGTGCTGTTAATTATAGAACGTGTTGCATCTGTGTGCTAATGTGAACGGTTTGCTATGATGCGAGGAGGCTAGCAGACGCCTCGAAGGAAATGCTGTTTCCGGCGCGTACACATCCTGTTACAATGATAGCAATCACAGGTGTTCGCCATATAAATGTACATCCCGTCAGTCAGTTTCACGCGCATTAACATTCCATGGGTTAAACAGGCTAGTTTGCATCGGCTGATCACGAGGTAGCCGGGTGGGCAGAGCGTCGACATAGTACGCTGGCGTATTATTCTTTACGCCATACGTAGGTGTATTATTCAATACACAGGTATATTCAGACATTACGATCGAAGAACAAATTATATCCAATGCGTCTGTGTATTAAGTACACCTGTATTATTCAATATGCAGGTATAATATATAGCTCATCGGTTTATCAGCAAGTTCATTTTGATAACGAACTGCACTCCCATGGAGTCCGAACATTCGTTTCTGGTTTTCATTCTGACCAACATTCGGTGTCTGTATAACCAAGTGTTCTCCTGGCTCTCTTTTACAGTTATAGTTTAACCTGGCAGTGTTAATATTGGAGATTTTATGCAATATAGCTCTACCTGTAGTTCGTATTATATAATTATTAATGTAACATCTTGTCATTGTAGAACTTTGAGATCTGTCGCTACAATCACTAAAGTATTTCGTATAGAGGGGATATCAGTTGACCTCATGAATTAGAAAACATATGCCAAATTGCCTACAAACATTATGCGATAAGCGAATCAGTGCCATGATAACATATAACTTAGATATAGGTTCAAACATGTACATGTAACTCATTGGTCACTTTATTCATGTTTTGCAGACGAAGCTATCCAGTCAAATCAGGGTGTTCTTGTACACTGTCTGGCCGGAATCAGCCGATCAGTGACGGTAACCGTGGCCTACATGATGCAGAAGAAGAACATGAATCTGAACCAGGCCTACGACTACGTGAAGACGTGCAAGCCCAACATCTCTCCCAACTTCACATTCATGGGACAGCTTCTTGACTTCGAGCGTACGCTGGAAAAAATCACCGACGGCGACGACTGTGACAACTCCACCACCACCGAGTGCAGCGTCTGCTCCCACAAGGGCAGCAGCGCTGATTTCAAAGACACGCATACATCTGAATCCGAATTGAGGACAACGTGACATTTGCAAACGACGAACTCAAGTTGAAGGTCACATATTTTGAAAAAGGTCACCCTGATCTTTTGCCAATATCTTGGCTCTGCTAAGCAGGACAGGAATTATGGTTGAGGTCATCAAGGTAGCCGGTGACAAGCACGTGATTCTGTCAATGCACTGGAATGCTAGAAGAAAAGCTAGAGGAAAAAGATTTGATCTGGGTTGGACTTCAACCAGTTGTAGTAATGGTTCCAGAACTGCAGACGGGCTTCGAGGATAGCAGTATACAGTACTTCCGAATAGCTCCATTCGAGTTATTGACTAGTCTTTCATAAACATTTGCACTGTTTGGTGCAACAAACACAGGCAGCTATCGTTTTTTTAGTACTACGTGTTTTGTAAACGTGTTCATCTCATTCATATATAATATAATCATCAGGAATAGAAACCAGCATAATCATAACACATAGGTGTTTCATGAACCCGTCATTTCAGAGAGATGCAGCGTTAAGTTTCTGACTAAATGACATGCCATTGTCAGCATAGCATCAATGATGGTATATTTATGTAATATTGAGGGGAAACATCTGTTGGTGTGCGTGCATTCAATGCATAGTAAAACACTGCAACATAATATTGTTTTGTTAAATAAACTAAACTATTTTGATAGTATTGTCGGTTAATACGATGTGTATGTCAATTTACTGACATTGTTACGTTAGTGCTAGTGATGCTAGTTGTGCTAATAGTTTTGACATCTCTAAGTGCTAGTGATGCTAAAGATGTTTCACGTTGGACAGTTGTTCTTGTTTGTTTAGGCGTTCCACACAATGGATGCTGTCATTTTGGAACTTGAAAACTTAATTCACTGTAAATAAACATTACGTTTTTCATTTCATAGTTATGTCGTTGATATAAATACCTCGTTTGAAATGTAATCATATTTTACTATATACCAGATTAAATTTATGTTTTCCATACTATTGTATTTTTGTTTTACTTTATCACAAAATTGTCCAGTATGCAACTGGTAGGTTGAAATATTACGCTGTATTTATATTATAACGTATGCTGAATACAATTTGGTAATGTGGTTTAACGCCTTCATCCATCCAAAGGATGTTGCAGAGGGCGCTGAAACTGATATATCGCTCTGATCGTAGTCAGGTCGTCCTCTCAGTACAATGTATTCAGCGTATTATTTCAACCTACCCATTATTAAATAGAAATTCATATTGGGCTGGAAAGTACTACCGGTGTAAAAGGAACGCAAGTCCGGTTATATCATAACAAAATGGATCAAATAATAAAATAAATCTTTACGGAATGAAACAAATAGTCTGATCCATAAAACAAGATATTACCTACAAGTCCTAGA
>JAUTCZ010045897.1:0-11992 GCA_032273805.1 Melanodrymia brightae | reverse complement strand
GTATAATATGTATGTATGAAGGCTACGTAAGATAGAACAGAAAATGTATCTATGTTTGTCATGTGCGAGTATTGTATATAATTATGTATGTACATGTGTATTATCATACAAATCTTAGACTAGCTGAACACTACATACATGTACATGTATATGTAAATCAGATGGACGGCAGTGTAATTGGGAGCACCATGTATAGATTTAATACTAAACATTACAGTTGAAAATTTGGCACATGATAGGAAGAATACCTGTAATACATGTAGATGTCAATACACAAAGATTACATGCAAGTCAATCAAATTTAATAAACATAAAACAGACCTACAACATTTTAGTCACCCACCAATATACATGTAGGAAGATGGTTACTATGAAAACAGATTTTTATCTTTCCTTTTTCAAGTACAACACTATATCTGATTGTGTCATCTCTTTTTGCAATTACATGTACCGGGTACATGTATAAACATGATTTAGCAATTATGGTCAATTCATGTCAAACTTAACATGCAAATATGTGTACATTGTATATGCATGCAGATAGATAGATACATACAATGTAGTACAACAAATACATAACAATAATACATGGGACATTTACATCCAGGGAAAAGAGCAATTACACATGAAAGAATATCCAGTATTGTACTGTATTAACAAATTTTATTATTATGTAACAATATGATCGATAGAGCTCCTGTCATCCTTGACATAATTCCAATCATGTACAAATAGATTTTATTATGCCCTATTACAAAAACAAGTACATGTATAATACATACTTTATATCGAATATTTATATCAAAATTCTTTTATCAAAAGCAAAGTAAAGAGTTGTAATATTTAAGTCTATAAAAGTGGTTATTAAATTAATATTGATAATGTGTAGTATAATAATGGTAAACAAGTATTGTCAATAGTGGATAAATCAATATTTACTCCTCCATTCTGTTGTATGAATTTGATTTTCAGACTAACAAACCTTCACATATCAGAAATCCAAACTAAACACAAATATATTATAGTCATGTTTGCCACAAAATGAATATTTTGGCACAGACTGATTCGAGGTTCCTGAAGAAGACATAAATTATAAAGCTTAGCCTGTTTGGGCTTTGCATACAGTGTCCAAAAAAAAAATTATATATATATATATCACAAACCCTGAATCCATCCATTGTGGTTTTGCTTTCCACAAGTAAAACCCTGTTTCAATTCAGTCTGCTTGTGTGAAATTACTGAGGGTGTATACATCAGAATATACATCAATATTTAGTTGAACAACAATATGAGATTCATATAGCCATACAAAAGCAGAACTGTATAATATTTGTGATATTTCATCTTGTCAGCATATTATGGAGTCCCTGATAACAATAATAACAAGTTCACATTAATATTAACAAAATACCAGTTTCCTCATAAGAACTGTACACATAACTGAAATATTGATTTTTTTAAAAACAGTTATAAAAAAACTATATATATGCACTTATTTTAGAATTTCAGATCTTATTGTCTAGTTGATCAGAATCAATGATATAAATTCAGATCTGATTGTAGTCTAGTTGATCAAAATCAATGATATAAATTCAGATCTGATGGTAGTCTAGTTGATCAGAATAAATTATATAAATTCAGATCTGATCAGATCAGAATAAATGATATAAATTGCACGTTTAAAATACCAAAAAAAGTTCACTTCTTTTTTTGCTCTCTTCAATATTATTTAAATTTACCTCCATTAAATAAGCAAACGTATTGATAAATATTGACCGGTTTCAATCAAATAGATGACTGACTTTACAGTCCCAAAGATACATACTTGTATCTCGAAGACATGCAAGCTGCAAAATGACCGTGTTCACAACGCAAAAAGGAATGCAAAATCTTGCGATCGTGATGCAATATTTTTTACTCATTCTATAAAAGTGCTAGTTGCTTTTCCATTCTCCATCCAGTAGGAAAAACTGCTAATCACAATTTTAAAAACAAATTGCTCCCTGCATGACACATTGTGATAAGACTGATCATGAGTCACAAATATTACATTACGTTGCAGTGACATGCCAGACTGGAAAGCTTATTTATATAAAAATATGACATACAGTATATTATACTCGTATATATGACAAACTAAAGATATGACAGTAACATGCATTGACATAAAGAAGACAAAATAGTTTACATGTAGTTACAAAGATGTGACATCTATCGCAGTAACATGACAAACTAAAACAGGCGCAAAGATATGACCTACATTGCAGTAACATAGGATTAAAACAGTTGCTATACATCAGTGGCATACATAAGACAGTTACAAAGATATAACATACATATATGTAAGACTAAAACAGTTACAAAGACATGACATTCATTAGTAACATACATAAGACTAAAACAGTTACAAAGATGACCAAAGAAATCTGTCCATGCATCTCACTAAGTAAGTGAAGTGAGTGTAATATTGAAATTATTTACCATCCTGATCCTGTAAAAGGTCTCACACACTGACTAAACCATACAACATACAATATAACTACTCTATTGCTGCATTCTTCAGTAACCTCTATATCACATGGATAAAATGTTGCCTCATACCATTCTTTTGGCACATATTACAGATGTTATACCCTTTACCATTTAATGATCATGTCCCATACACATTTTTATTTTTGTGAAAAATATTGTACACTTTCATGTCACATAAAATATAATTTGTGGAAGACTTGTATATTGTCTGTGAAAGACACGTATTTTCCATTCTGTTTACACTTAAAACAGTACAGAAGAATTATTGGCTCATGCACAGTACCGACGCATCATATTGAAAATTGGTGGCAGTGACCCACCTGCCACCAATTTTCAATGTGATGCATCAGCACTGAGCTGGTACAGCATTGTTGGTCCTGGCTCAGTGTCTGTGGCTCACGGCATGTATCATTCATGTTCTGCAGCACGATCTTATAAAGGACAAAGACTATGCTGATTCAGCATTCCATCCATTACTAGGTCCCACATGATAGGTGATCAAACCACAGCAGATTAGTCACTATGGACGTGCAGAGAACTCGGTCTAAACCAACGTCTGTCTAATCAAAATATATGTGAACCAGATTGACAAATTTATTTGTGAAACTATTAAAACTTTGGTTTAGACCTGCACATACATGTATTGTCTGTCACACATGAATCCAGTGCAAACAACATTTATGCACAATCCACACAGAAAATGTAAACCAGATTGAATTAATGTTAACAAATTTGTTTGTAACACGAGAAAAACCTAGGTTTTTTACCTCCACACATGAATCCAATGCAAATATCATATGCTGTAGTGTGAACTGTTATGTACACAGATGGTGATGTGCACAATCCACACAGCAAATGTGCCATGTATTTTCTGTATTGTATAAGAAGGCACACAATACATTTTACTTTTGTTTGTATTATCGATTCAAACTGTAATACAAAATAGATGTTTAATATAGCATTGTTTTGAACATGCCTAAACTGTGGAGGAGTTATTTGTTAGGTATGGTGGAGGTAGTCGATACGGAGGTGGATCAGAGTGAGGCTGGTAATATGGTGGCGGAGACTTCGGTTTCCTGTGCCCCGAACCCGTTCTACTACCAGTCCCGGTGTTACTGGCGTTATCAGATGGTGAATCATCTTCGAAATAGTACGTGGTTCTCGGTGACGAAGAAAGACTTCTATTTGTATCTGTAGGCAAGACAATTGGTTTTTTCGGTTTCAGTGCCGTGTCTTCACCCTCCAGCTCATCTGGAAATATAACCGGATGTCTATCGTTCGTGAAAATGGGTTTTTCCAATTTCAGCTTTTGTTGTCTTCTCTTTCGCTTACGATTAATTAACAGAATGACGAGTAAAATGAGAAGTAGCAACAGCAGAGCGATCATCACAGGCAGAACAACCTGAGCCCATATACTCAATCCCGATCCGGATGACGATGCGGTGGTTGTCCATAACGTATCTGAGGATTCCGTTGTGACGGCAGGCGGCAGAGTGATCTTTTCGGCACAAACTCCCTGCGGCTCGTATTTGACGTCTTTAAGACGGAAATTGGATCCCAAGTGCCGATTCAGCGAGTTTCTCACCTTGCCGTCTTTCCTGACCAGTTTGTGATAAATGTGACCGATAGCCTTTGTCTGACATGTGTTCCCGTTTAAAGTTGTATTGCTCCACGATAGAACAAGTGATCCCACTTCGATGTCCATCACCAGAATGTGCTCAGCCGAAGCATCTCCAAAGTAAGTGCTAAGTTTGTTTATGAGGAAACTGAGATTATTTCGGTGTTTCATGAACTCGGCAAAATTGACTGCAAATGTCATGATGAACTTGTGCGTGAATCGTGTAAATGAGGACGGATTGACATAAAGCTTGATAGCATCCTTGGCCGTCATCCCACCTGAATCTTCTGCCACTAAAATCACCATCATGTTATGGCTGGTGTCGAGGTCAACTGTCAATGGCAAACCAGTTATTATTTGTTTCTCTGAATCCAGTTGCAGCCAGAAGTCTGGAGGGAGTGCTTGTCCAAATGGCAGAGTCATTGACAGCTTGAGTGCACGGGTGTCTCCATCCTCAATGTCATAAAAGACTCCACGAGGAACAGGAAATTCAAAGTACTTGCCAAGACTTGCAGAGATGAAGTCCACAGGATTTTCCAAGAATGGCGAATTATTTACAACTGAAATGAGAACAAATAAAGAAATTAGAAGTGTTTTTTTTTTATCACTGTCGACTGTATTTCAGCCATAATTAAACTGCCCAATTAAAAACATTGAATTGATTTTAAAAAAAACATTGTAGTTGATAATTCAATACATTATCTTTGATGCGGGGAGGTTTGTTTCAATTCTTTGTTTTTTAATGTGAATCTTCAGTAGCAAACATTCATTACACATGTATATGTATGTTTAAAAGAGAGGACATAATATGGTGCTTTTAAATCATTTTCCCCATAAAGTGGTTCGGAAAAACTCTGTGAATGCTCCCCAAATTTTAGGCCTGTCAATATCATTGTGATAGGTCATTTATATAGCTATTTCATGAACGTGAGGTGGTGCACTAGTATGAAATGGGAAGGTATTTGGGTGCATTCCAACACAGCTTTGTCGAAATATCCTTTTCACTCTGTCTTGTAGCAAAAATTCGATAATGCTTTTGTAATAAATTACAAACCTTGAAGTTGTATTAAATCAAAAGTGAATCGTATAGGTACCATATACCGGGTAATGACATTTTGATAATTGAAAGGTTTTTTAGAAGGATGAAAAAACAGAGAGATGGACATTTGTTATGTTTTTACACATACATGTACTCTTATTGTATGAATGTTTTGTTTGTGTATGTTGCCGATGTAGATTGTTGGAGTTCTTTCCCTTTGCTTAAGAAAATCATTTAATAATTATTATTTTTTGACAGCCAAACTATTAAAAAATAAATGGATAGAGATATTTCTGTCTTTTTATAATCCTTAAAAGAGTGTCAAATAATATGCATAGGCCTATATAACAAATAAAGTTGCAGTTACAGGTAATATGTATGTATAACTGGATTAAAAACACTAAATATCATCAAATATAGTTTTTTAAATTTACTAGTGAATTTTGACCACAGTAAATTACTTATACAGTGTATTTGGAATTTTTAAATGGCTCTTGAAATTTTACAATGGACCACTTTTACAAATGTTTGAAAATTTACTTGCAATGTAACAGTAATTTTCGTTACTTTTTAATAATTATAAAAATACTACAACAGTTCTAGACATGTAACAGTGGCATCATTTGCAAGAAGGAGTAGGATTTACTTGAGTGGTAATGTGCTATGTTGTCTGAGGGAAAGTGCATATAGAAGATCCCTTGCTGCTAATCAAAACTGTGCAGCTTATGTAGCAGCAACATGTTTCTTCTGAGACCAAGTGTCAAAATAACCATGTGTTTTACTTTGACATCTAATAGTCGATGATTATTAATCAAGGTGGTCTAGTTGTGTTGTACAGCAGAGGCACTTTCAACCAACACTACGCTGCTTGAGAATTATACTGTTCTATGGACGAAATTGGGTCCAATGGAGTTATGGATATCACTGGAAAACTAACAGTTTCAGTTGCATTAATAAGATATGCAACTGAAACCGGTTTCATCTTAAAGATTAGAATGTTAGTTTTGCAGTGATACCCATAACTCCATTGGACCCAATTTCGTCGATAGAACAGTATAATTCTCAAGCAGCGACTACTAGATACTCCCCAATTAAGTGAAGCTACATCCCAGATTTATGGATCAAGTGCAGATGAGTTGTTACAAGAACAAAATACGTTTACCTTCAGTAGACTTCTTGCCCGAGAATGGAGGCCACGTCATATCAGGTCGAGTGGTAAACGTAACATAGTCACCAGTCCATCCAGTTGATTGCCATGCCTTCCGATGGAAAGGAGTAGTCCGCTTTGTGTACGGAACAGTTGTTTGTTGCCAATTCTTCGTACCCTTGGTTATGCTTGCTGCTGAATCAGTTATTGTTCTCAATGTTGTATGCTTTCCAGGAGCTGCAGGATACTTGTCTGTCGTTGCTTCAATGCCATACAAACTAGTTGATGCAGAAATTATATCAGATTCTCCAGGTACAAAAGCAAACTGACCAGATGTTGACTGAGGTTTAATAATTTCATGTGAGACCATCTGAGATCTATCAGAAGTCTGTATAACAGGGGATCTACTTAGGGTTTCTGATTCAATGTCTTTTCCAGGTGTAGTTGGTACCATGTTAACAGGTGGAATGTATATTCCAGAAACATTTTGGGAAAAGAGTCTTGACACTGAAATCGAAGTGGATAGTGGAACAGTTTCCTTCAGCACAAATTGTGTTGATGACATGAGTGTGTACATCAATTCTGTACTTCCTTCCAAAGGTGGTGTCGCATTGTGTGCGAGATAAGGTATAACAGTCTGCAGCCCTGGCAACAAAACAGCTGAAGCATTGACAGACATGCCACTGCCTTCTTCCTCATCGATCATACCATTACCAGACCCTGACATCTGAGCTGAACCAGATTCCATTGTTTCTTCCAGTGACTTACTAGAGGCAATCATTATTTTGGACATCAAATCATCTGTTAGATGTCTTGACATGTGTGCCTGATCGCTATCACTCTCAAAGAAGAAGTCAGCACCAGGAGACTTGCTAATGGTTCTAGACACTGGGGAGAAGTTCATAGCAGAAGCCATCTTCCTTGCCATGTCAGAGGCCAAATCACCAGCGTCATCTGTGCTACCCGACCCTGAGTAAATCAGATCTGATGATGATCCTACATCAACAGATGGTGACAATAACTGATCTTCTGATGTAGCTGGTAATGTATATACAGTTGATTGTGATGTTCTCCCCGTACTGTGGTCTAAAGAAGAGGTTTCGATGGAGTGTACATATTCCTTGTTAGTCGAGTCTGTGTGTATACTTTGAATGAATTGGGTAGACTCAGTGTGTATGGATTCTGTGGGCATAACTTTAACAGATTCTTTCACTTTGGTTTCAGATGTTTCCATAGGCTTAATCACAACTGATTTAGTGGGTACAATTCCAACATAATCTGTAGGTATTTCTGTCGGTGTGACCAACAAAGTACTTTTTTCTTCAACAGATTTGTCTGGTAGCTTCTGGAAATAAGTTGTCATCCCAGACATAGGTGAATCGAGCTCATCATCATCATCATCATCTAGCATGTCTCTATGTCCAGAACCTGAACCAGCCATTTCATCTGTAGTGGTCTTAGTAGATGGAAGAGTGGATATAGTTGAGGAAGATGTTGAGTAGGAATAGCTATATGTTTTGCTGGAAGGTGTTGGCACAGTTGCTGCTGACATACTTTCCCTGGGTTGGAGAGACATAGTCCTGTCATAGGAACTGGTAGTAGATAACACAGGCGTTGTTTTATGAGAAGTCCATGATGGTTGAGTTATTACTGGAGGATGAGTTTCTACTTTAGAATAAGATTTATCAAAATCTGTCTCATATGGTTTAGTTTCCACTTTAGTGGGCACAATCTCTGTATATTTACTATACACAATTTCTGTGAAACTGCTATCTTTTTCTTCAGTTGTTACATGAACTATTTCTGTTTTAGTTGGCTTAGTCCATATTGGTGGCTCAGTATATATTGGAGGTAATTCAGAAGTTGCTGTTGACATGGACGAAACTGTTGATGTAGATTTGTCTGCAAATTTTGTTGATCTTATTGAAATTGCAATCTGTGGAAAGCCAGGTATTTTGGAAGATGAAGATAAATATGGATGACTCGAAGTTGGAGTCAGTGTCGTCTCCAGACCAGGATCTCTTGTAAAAGACAAGTCCTCACTGGATGTTAGAACTATTCTCTCCTCAGGATGAGATTCTGTGACTCTGGTTGGAACTATTGGAGAGAGTACTGGAGTTGGCACTGGTGTTCTGTGGTGAACCTGTCTTCGTCTGCGCTTTTGAAAATGGATCAGCGAGTTTGGTGATGCCACATACCAGCCAACAATGGGTTGCTGAATCTCTTTTTCAATTCTGCCAACATTGATATTGTGCTGCAATATCTTGTCGAAGTCTCCTAAATGTTTGATAGTCCTGCATGTCAGATACCATGACAATTCTATGTTTTTATTGAGGTCACAAATGCCACCTGTACCTGGACCAGCAGAAATAATTTGGTAACCTTTCTCCACTGCTAACAGTTTCTGTCCACTGGATGGTAACACAGTCAATCTTGACCAAGGAATCGACAGAAAATCTGCCATTCCTGAGATCAAATGTAAAGTTTGTGATAGCGTTAGAGAGTCAGGTGACACACATAGAACTAGGTTGGCCAAGACAGTTTCATCCCCACACTTGTTATTATCACTGTGTGATCCTATTCCTTCATACTTTACTGTGATTTGGAAGACGTCACTCTGGGAATGACATGTCTCAGAATCCTTTGTCAGACAAACTGTGGTCACCTGGATGTATATTGGCCCCAGGTTGTGAGATGTAGCAACACCAATAAGTTGACGGCTTGTGGAATTGTAGCTCAACCAATCAGGAATGTCCTTTATGTCAACTTCACTGACCTGTGAAAATACAAAAAGAAACATTTGTTAAAACTGATCTTGTGTCCATTACATGAACGATATTATACACTGAGGCTACACAACTAGAACAGTAAAATATTGTTCCTCTACATGACTGAGAGAAGCCATTTGTGGCCACATTGTACCGACCTTACGTCATAAGTTCTGGAATTCCCGAATTGACCTGTTTAATATCGCGCAGTTAATTACCAACCCAAATTACCATCAGAGACACGTTTTACATATTTCAACAAAGAAGTTTATTACCATTAAATACCTAACCAAAACCAAACATTTTTAAAGTGTTGATATCCAAGCACCACCCACCGAACCTGCTTGCACATACCGGGTTGTTAGACTAGTCATCAAAGGCATAGATACAATGTCTTGGCTGTACCCAAGGACAGACGGTAATTGGATAGATCGCTTTCACCCTCCACACTCACAAAAAACACCATGAAATAACATCCTCAGACAAAAAAAAACTTCCTCAGGAAAAAAGCTTTTTCAGAGAATGTTGTATTAAAAAACTATCAATAAAATTAGAACTAATTAATGCACCAATAACTTGCTGAACATCTGTATGTGAATTCTTTCAAATAGGTTGCAATAACTGTGTTGTATTCTGCAAGAACTCAAATTACTTCCATAACTCAAGGAGCTTCTTTCAAAGTTATTTTTTATGAGTTTTGTTTATCAAAGTTGTGGAAAGTGCGGGGTTGGGGGAGGGGTCCAGGGAGTTGAGGAAAGGGGAGGGTGACAGAGAACTTCTCTTGTTTAGTTTTGTACTTGGCAGAAGAACAAGACTATAAACAAAAATAATTGGATCCTGTCTGATAGAGAGAGGAAGAGAGAGAGAGAGAGAGAGAGTAGTTTAAACCTGTAATACAATCTCTAAATTGGATCCACTGCGCTATTGTTTTTTAACTTCATATGGAGCAGATTTTCTTTGTGAAGGTCTGCAAGGTAAACCACTTGTGAGAAGATTACCAGCAGATGTCAGCCAGATGATTCTTTTCTCTGATCAGCATACAAGTTTGTAACTATCTACAGTGCAGGTTAATTAACTTATCCCAAGGTTAACCGAACATCAATAATTATATTTGTGTGTAGCTACATTGGTTGTCAGATTAATACAGTGTTTATGAATAGTTAGAATAGTACAGTATATTAATAATAGCTTTGCGCTGAGAGATCTACTTATTACATCATTGCATGCCGAATATTCTCGAAGGGATTGCGCATAAATGTCAATGTATTTCACAAACCGCACAAAATTAGCATTGTGTTTGACCCACTCCCTCCCCTTCTAATCCTAACATAAAACATTCATCAATCGAGGACCGATGTTTCTACATGAAAAGCATCTGAAATTGGAGAAGGAAAAGGCCCTTTGAGTCCACTAAGGAAGATCGATCCTTCAACTTCTTGAACTTCAGACAAGGCTCATGCACTGTTCAAACCACATCCCACCCTCTGCATATATATAGAGGATTCATCACAAGTATTTTTCAATAAGGAAAATATCAAACGAGTTTAGATTAATCAGTGTTTGTTGAAGCTCTGCTTGGACAAATACTGATTAATTAAACGAGTTTGATATTTTACATATTAAAAAACACGAGTTGTGAATTTTTTTTTATCCTATAACTCTTCAAAAATACTGTTTAAAGTCAATATTTAGTAAATCGTACATTGAAATACCGTTTTAAATTAGGCTCCGTCGGTAATATGACGTCATCACGCTTCCCTCCAATGTAGTATGACATCACTTTTTTAACCATGATTATTAAAATATTACGCCCAGGTGTACAGGTTTATTGGCTTGTAAGCAAATGACCTATTTTACAGCAATACCTATATTACACGAGTTAATACACTAAAAATATCAAATGGGTTTATGACATGGATATTATGGGTAAGTTATAGGATAAAACATTTGATTATTAATCAAGTTTTTACAAAGCCGTTATGTTAATTATGAGTTTAGAAACACTTTCACATGGCAACGGTGAAACTGGGGAACTATATTGATTAACTGATACATTCCTCCGTTATGTTTCAACAGCTAATCCTTGATCACTTGAATTGGAAGTAAACCTTTATACCGGTAATACTGTAGTCACATGGTTAATGATAATTAATCTGTTTTAGTGTGTATCTGTTGTCACAGTACAATAAAATGACACACCAGTGCAGGGTTTAATCTACCGTACAATTTGGGGCCAGTTATCGTCCCCATTCCAGGCCAGGTTACCGATCCCATTCCCCTAGGTGGAATTCCCAATTTGAAAAAGAAAAATTCCACCAAAATTTTTAACTTTTTAATATTCTTTTTACAGTGACATAACACAGATGACTTGGGATAAAAGAAGTTCTTTTCTTTACACTGTGAAAAACCCAACTATTATTCTTTTAAAAGGAAAATACCTAATTAAATTACATCCTAATGATAAAAATAACGTAAATAAATAAATTCCCCTTTTTCTGTATTAACGTGTTACTTTTCCCCAATTTTCCAAAAAGGGGCCCTAAAAAATGGTCCAGATTATACCCTGCATTGTTTTGCACGTCAGGCCCACAAAAGGTTTGATTAAAAGTGCACTGCACTTGTAAGCAATTAGCTTGTATTGAGCTGCAAGTGAAAAGCCAATACATGTAGCTTCAGTTTGTGCATAATTTTTGCAAATGATTTTTTCACTCATGGTGTTAAAGACCACCGCTCACCATTTCTCGTGACGAAGCAATTGAGCCAGCCACAAGACAATTAATTTGCGTATGATCATTATAAACAAACGAAATTACTGTTCTTGTTTATCTACATAATTGCATACATTTATTATATGACTACAAACAACAACAGAAATGTCATTATATTAC
>JAUTCZ010045886.1:0-11992 GCA_032273805.1 Melanodrymia brightae | reverse complement strand
TCATTTCTAATTTGCTTCTAGACATAGAATATAGATGATAATAATTGAGTTACTATATAATATGTATATATATGACAAGCATGCCAGAATTAGATTTTTTCAAGCAAAAGTGAGTAAAATACATTAGAATTTGGCACAATTGTTATATACGTAATATTACATAGTCACAAATGTAATAATATTTTCCATTTATTACTTTTGCATGTATAATGTTCAAAATTGTTAATAGATGTATTATAGAGAAATATATAGATTGGTTTTAGTCTATTGTTGACATAAAAGCTTCCAGCAATCACGTCACATTGCAGAAGTGAAGTCACAAGTTCCTGGATTTTGCCCATGGACACTTCCCCCCACATATAATAAGCTAAAATATGTGATGTTCCCAGGAATGATATTTGCAAAATAAGCAACCCAGATTTGCGTGCATACAAAACATTTATTACTGTATTACCAGTACTATGACAACATTGCCTTCGATGAGTATATTGTCCAGATTATGTATATAGTGTATGTCATCAGGAAATGCTGTTCAAACTATTAATTGCAAATTGATACCTGGAGATGGTGGAAACATTCGTATTTATGATGGCTGTAGTTTTATTTGTGTCATACATTGGTACAAGATGTTCAATTATTGAAAGGCTGCGTTAAGTATGTTCGCATGTTCTATGATGTCATGATAGCCAAATTTGATAACATAGTCTCCAAATTACGTTTTCTATAATCTGTATGTTAGAGCTGATGCTATATTTGTCTAAATTTATGCATGTACATTTTTTAAATTTTGTACATACACCAAGAATCAAAATGTTATTTTAGACCCAAAAAATCAAAGCTTTGTTTATTATTTTCTGTCCGACCCTATTTTCAGGAGGCTAAAGAACTACTTTTTTATTATCTGTGTGTGAGAAGTGTGGGTGGCAATTTTTGTGAAGGTAATAATAACCCATCTTATTGTTCTGAAATGTCCTGATGTCAGAGCTGATTTTAAATTAGCATGATGGTTTCAATCTGCACTTAGTCTATCAGTCTTAGAATACTAGTACTTTGAACTGCATGGTACAATGTGATGAGTTCCACATAGGCTCAAGAGTATCCCAAACATTTCGACTTTGTTTGAAATTTATCAATTGTAATAAATGCTTTCTTCAGTTTGCAAGAATATAGACATACACGTATGGTGATTCTTTATGTGAAACTTTTTCGTGTTAACTGGATTTACCATTTCTGTTGTTATTTTTATACAATCAGTATTTTTTGGGTATAATTTTCATCAGTGATATATATATTATTAAAAAAATTATTACTGATTTAAGACTTCCATTTCAGTAGCAGAGACTCCTAGCAGAGATGCAGATTTTTGTCTGTTGATTTCAAGTGATCAATGTTTGTTTCTTCTGCACTAATCATGTTGTATAATTGTATCAAAGCTCCAGCAAGGCAGCTTGCCAAGTCCTCTGCTTTGGCATCTCTATCAACTCTTGGTAAGTCTATCTGTTTGTCATATTCTTCTCGATAGCCATGTTTTTTAAAGCAACATTGTTAGGCGCGTAACCAGGATTTTTGAAGAGGGGTTCGTTTAGGCACACGAGGGTGCGATATAAAAAACATTATTGTAAAAAAACAAAAAGTCACCAAACCCCCATTGGCTACGGACGTGTTTGTAGACATTTTTCATTGCTGACAGCGATATAAATAATATAGAAATGATGTGGTTCCGAGTTTATTGTCTATCACAGTTATAACTTACAATCAACAGCAGTCAAACACTTCAGTTCATGAGCTAAATTCAATTTATGCTTACCATTGATAGGTTTTCACTGTGCAGATGATTATTCAAACTTTCCAAATCATACATGTTTTGTCCATACACAGGCATCTGAAGTTAATTAGTATGGGAGATAATTGTACACGCCATGTGTTTTAATGTGAGCAGTCACTTGTGTAATATGCTCTTTAGGCTAGCCATAAACCAACGACCTAACCAAATAAACATTACAAAACTTTAGTCTTTTTTAATAACGTTAAATGCATGAAAAATATGTTTCAGGCCCTTTAACCAAAAATAATGTATATAGGGAATGTTTCCTAAACTCATCACTGTGGTTATTGTGCCTTCTGTAATCACTTTTCAGACTACCTCTTACTATCACCATAAAAACAGCTTGCCTAATGAATAACCACAACTAAATTTATCTAAATCATATTCAGAAAGTTGTGAAGTAATTTTTTTGTAGACAATTTTAGTTCAATTCAACTTAGGAGAAAAAAGAAAACATATTTGGAAATAACAAAAATATACTATTTTTTCTAGGAATTTAAATAAAATTATGTCAGAAATTTGTTTTTTAGTTATTTGTATCGATTTGCCTTATATATTTCAAAATACTGTAAATATGGTTTTCTAAACTACAAATTTTAATATGTAGCATGAGGTATTAATTTCTTGCATGGGTATAAAATAAAAGAATAATAAATAGAATTAGGATGTAAGTATTTCACAATATATATTTTTATTACACCCAAATGGCAATCGAAATGGCCACCGAAAAGGTCAAAAACATATTTTGAATTTATTTCAAATCATTTTAATTCTTGATACACTTTTATTTAAATTTTAAAAAGTATATTTTTGTTATTTGCAAATCTGTTTTTCTTTCCTCCCTAAGTTAAACTAAACTAAAGTTATCTAGAAAAAACTTACTTGTAATCTGAATGAACATGGTATAGGTGAGCTGTTTTTCACTAACCTTCATATTTCAAATGACATGGCCTAACTATCTAAAAATAGAAACTTGCTCAAATTGCAATAATATAAGTGAGAGCAAATCTGTAATTAAAACACAGCTATAAAATGTGTTTGGTTGGCAGTTATATTTAGAGTCAGTAATGTTAATGGAACCACAGCATTTTTAAAAGACTTTGATGAAGGATATTAGTAACCCATCTAACAAACTTATTTAATTAATATTGGTGAACATTTCATTATATGCCATTACATATATTATTTTTGAAAGAAATAGCTCATGATGCTATAAAAGCTGACATGTGTTAACATTCTGATCCACTAGATTAACATGGCAATCCATAATGACACAATCGTCTATTAATTTTCAATATTCATATTTCTGTTTTGTATGTCCATAGTTTCCTAATGTACAGATTTTTTGTTCAACTCATTTTTGTGGTTCCTAGACACTGACTTAAAATCCAGGAATAGTTTATTCCCATTTTTCACAGAAACGAAATTCTATTTATGAATATATATCAAAATTTGTCTAAGTACACATATCCATCAATACTAAAATGTTTCATTCATTTTATATTTTGTCACCTATTGGTCACTTCGTACAAGATTTTAATAAAACAACTGTGTCAATTGACTACTTAGATGCTTATAAATACCTTGCTAGAGAAATTTCACATTTCCAATAAATAAAGATTGCTATATTTCTGTTTTTATTATCTTAGTATGTGTTTTTAGGACTTGGTTATGAATCTGACAGCGAACATTCTGGATCTGACGCAGACAATGATTCGGATGCTGAATTAAAGGAAAGCATACGTCGGAAAAAAGAGGCGTTCGAGAAAGAACACAGTAAAATATTTAGTGAGGATGAGGACTATGATGCTGTAGGTGAGTATTGTGATACAAGAGTTTTATCCAATGTACAATTTGTGGCCAGATATTATATCTGGCGCTATTCCCCATGGGAGAATTTTACAAACAAACAGGAAAACAAACAAATATTTGTACTTGGTTTTCCAAAAAGCCTAGAAGAAATAGTTAAGATTGAACCCTGGACGGTCTCAATAAAGATAAAATTGGTTTGTTAAATGACACCACTGAATTATATATATTAATAGACGGTAGCTATGGTATGTCACATGTCGATACAAGGTCTCAGAAGAATGCCATTGCCGCTACATGAGATACTCTATTTGATTAGTAGAAAGGGATCTTTTTCATGTACTTTCCCTTAGACAGGATAAAATATATACCAGTTGTGAACCACTGGTTGGAATTGGAAAAACCATTGGGTCCACAGGTTGATCGATTCTTTGACCTCACGCCCTCAGATATACACTCTAGTGCTGAGCTAAATCATAATTTAACTTTAACAATAAAAGGGTTAATTGCAAATTTTACTTATAAGTGCAAGTTTAGTCTTGACCAGAGAAAAACAGTTTAGTGATAAATAGCTTCTATATGGCTACCATTTTTCACTGAGAGTTACTAACTCATGTAACTTGATTGTCTAAATTGCCTAGTTATTTCACCTTTATTTATTGACAACACCTATCCACAACCACACTATTAGCCATCATAATGTTGTTTTTAGGAAGGTAACTTGGTCCTGTTTTGGGGCTCCTATGTGACTTGGTCCTGGTGTGGGTTTTGTTTATTGTATTTTCCAAAATATCTGGATTGTTTGGTCCATAAATAAACTACAGTTTCTTTAGTTGCATCGACTTATCCTGTAATGTGCTACTTTGATCTATTCTGCACCAGTATGTATGTGTGCAACACAAATTTGCTGAATTTAAAGGGATTAAAGTAAAAAAGATTAAGATTTGTCAAATACTGTACATCATCAAAATAAAGGACTAATTATAAGGATATTATTTCTTATGACAATGGTGATGTGTATCCATAAACACATGAAGGCAAGCAATAAACAATCAAATGACATCTGCTTCCTTTATTAACATAAAATGAACACACGTCATTAAATTTATACTTTACATGTATATAAACAGTTTGGTAAATGTGTGTAAAACACCGTAAATAAGGGACCATGCCTACATACAGATGTATTTTCACAATGTTAGGGTTAGGTTTTCCCTCTTAATGAAAAAAACATTGATCAACTGTGAACAGATTTTTTTTTACCTGAAAAGCAATCCTCCCCTCCCCACCTTCTGAACATAGTTTGGATTGTGAAAAAACATCAATATTTCTATACATAGATCATTCCAAGAAGTGTATTTTAACAAAACTGTATGTTTAAGCAGATTTCAGCAATGACAGGCTCATGCTGGTAGTCAGACTTTATTTTCTTCCTAATTAAATAACTAGTGTTGACATTAAATGCAACATATATCAATACTCATCAGATATCTTTGTCTAGCATTACACAGTGTATACGACAATATTAAAATCAGCTATAAATTTTTAGTCAAAGATTTGTTCATCGATCTCATTTCAAGAGCGTCTTATATTTGATCATCTCCTTATTTTATTTACATCAGTGATGATTTCTTTTCTTCAAATACCAACTAGACTTTGATTATTCGAAATAGATCTTAAAAATTCATAACATATGTAAACAAAAACTGTTGTAGAGAGATTTACCACAAAGTGACACTTTTTCAACACTGGCACATTTCAGGCCAAACGTCTGTATATTCCTAACAAGATGAAAGGTGTTTAATTTAATTTATTTATATTTTTTTTTAGCTGAAGCAGAGAAGCTACAGACACCGGAGTTTTTAAAGAATCCCATTTCAGATAGACATTCAAACCCGTTCCATAATAAATATGATACAATTCCCGGGTTAGATATCCCAAGTGCTAATGATAATAAAAAAGAAAGCATAGAAAAACATGAAGTCCAATCTAGTAAATCTAGGACTAAAAAAGCTGGGACAGAAAGTGATAGTGGGAGTTCAAGTGTAGACTCAACGAGTAGCTCGAGTGACTCGGAAAGTAGTTCCACTTCAAGTACTAGTAATGTGTTAGGTTCAGGTGAGTCAGATTCTCGGTCAGCAAGGCACAAAAAATCGGTCTCTAGTAAGATAAGAAATCCAACACACGAGGAAGAACATGGTCATAGGGCATATAGAAGTGCTGATAAAACTGAAAGACATGATAAAAAAGTAAAGCATAGAAAAGGTCATAAGGGGGATGAACGGGTGGGAAAGCATAAAGATAGGGAAACGTATAGAGTTGAAATGGAGGAAGATGAAAGGGAAAACTATAAGAAAGAAAGTAATTATAGTGATGATGGGGATGAATATGTTAAAAGGGAAAGGGGGCATAGACATGAAGATAGTTATGGGGAGGAGGAGTCTAACAATAGTGACTGGAGGGAGTCGGATCATTACAGGGAGGAGGAGAAACATAGAAGTAGAAAGAGATCAAATAATCATAGTAGGAAAAGGGATTCAAGTAAAGAGGGACATCGGGTAAGAGATAAATACAAAAGCAGAGAATCTAGGGATAAACATGATGAATATAAGGATTACAAACAAAGAAATAGAGACTCATCTATGGATAAGTATGCAGAGTATGATATGGACAAATCTAGACGTGATTCTGAAGGTGGTTACGGCAGTAGCAAGTCGAAATCTCGCAAACAGAGGAAACGTTCTCGATCGCCATCTGTAGATGATGAGTATGACAGACGAAGTAGATCCAGCAGGGATGCTGGAAGCAGCAGGCATTCGCATCGAGACAAACACTACGATGATGAATACAGCAGAGGTGGTAAGAAGTCCAGTCGCAAACACAAGAGTAGATCACGCTCAAGGTGGGATTCGCTTTCCTCTTTTAGATTTGTATATGCAAATGTTGGAAACAAATTAATATTTGTATATGCCAACAATATAATACAGAGTTGTCCATCTGACAAACTGTTTTTGTCTTTTTCTCCTATGATAACTAGTAGTTGAGCCTTATTCTAACTTAGAGTTTATACCATTTGACTGACATTTTTTAAATGAAACGTTGAAAGAAGATTTTACCCAAGGTTATGAATATTTAATATTCAGGCCATTTCAAAACTCTTTATGTCAGTCTTCATCTTCTCCAGAGCTGTTTAGTTAAATGTAAATTATAACTAATCTACACATAGTCCTCTTTAAATGTAACAGATTTTAAAGTGAGGTAATTTGGAGTCTATTTGGTTGAATACTTTTTTTAAATTTAAACCAATTTTATTAAAGCTTTCCATTGTGAAGTGTGAAGATATGTGATGTTTTAATTTGTATTTGACGATATCTACTTGTTTTATCAGAAACGTTAAAGTAAATATATTGATTTTTTTATTTCCAAATATAAAAGCAAATGACATTAAAATCTTATTTTTAAATATAAATGATTCGGTCAAGAAAAACTACTTGGTTTCAGTTCTTTAGTGCTTGAAGCAACTTCAATATTTTGCTGAAACTTTACGCACACGCATATCATTATTGAATTTCTATTTTCTTTCCGATCCATTACTTTTGAACTGTTAGCTTTTTCAGTTAATCTTTTACAGGTTTTGGGTACGTTATATTCTTCAAAATGGGTGTGAACAAATATTTTGTTTACTTTAGTGAGCTTGCAAGTGATGCAACTTGTCTTTCAGGTCGCCTATACGGAGGAGATAGTGATGTTTGGAACTGTCTGTTGACACTCTACAAGATGAAATTGGTATTCCGTGATATTGCATCATCTGCTTGTTTGTATTATGCTGTTTATGAATTGCAGCCTTGATAAGTGTTTGTAAAAAAAAACTTTTGCCAACAGTGATTAAATGAATATAAAGAAGTTTTCTAGGTTTTGTTAGTTCTTTTCCAATAGAATATTTCAAAACATTTCTGACAGTCTTAGCAACTTCGCAATTGGTTAAAAAAAACTTACAGCAATGAAAAATACATGTACAGTCGAATCTGCTCTAAAGAACACATGTATATAACAGCCATTAGATGTACTGGTAGGAATGTTGTTTTTATACCCAGCGTTAACGAGGTTTAGCAGTTCTATAGTGTGCTTTATCCATCAGTGCATCCAAAATGGTTTCAACAGCATATCTTGTACACTAATTGATGTAGGGTCATCAAGTTTTGTGATTGGTTACACGTAGGGAAGTTAGTGTGTCACACCAAAAGTAGGTTACTGTGACCTGTATTTTGAATTCTGACCTCCATAGAAGAAATCTAGGTTTCCGGAATATATCTCGACGTCGTACATCAAACTTTGTAGGAGTGTACATATATGGAAGTCGGGGTATCTACTCGTCCCCTGCTTTGAATTACACCTAGTTTTATTTGAAACTTACGGTGTTAAAGCCACAATGCCTACATTCAAATGAAACTTTTATACAATAATACACTAATATTAATGGTCGTACTCGCATTCTTAACATTTTCTAAATAAACCATCTTATTCACCTGAAATTGACATCCATCTGAAGCACACTCATAACATTTGAAATATTCCATATAATTGATAAACTGGGGTTTTTGTTATCAAGACTACCAGGTCAGAAAATAACAGAGTTAAAAAAAAAAAAAAAAGAATATTCCCATCTCAAACCAAATATTTGGCTTTATTTACTCTTTATTTTCACTTATTCTATATAAATTTTGAGATTATTTTCATCTCATTTGAACTTGTTTTACCCTCATCTACATTTATTTGGCATTTGCAAAACATGTTAATGTCATGTACATTTTCCCCATGGGGCAGTTTATCCTTTGTGGCGTTACAGCAAAAATTTAGGATTCTTACAATAGAATGGAAAAGTGTTTTTAAACTCATTGGATATACAAATATGGATATTCTGAACAAATAAGTAGCACATAATTTTATCTTTTAAAATTGACTTATGTACCGTAAATCCCATTATCATTAGGTAATTTAGACATTGTGGCTTTAAAACCTGTCTTTAGTAAGATTGGATACACTAGTTTAGAAAAACTTAACCAAATTAATCAGACCTGTATTCAGGTGGGGTACATTGTTTTAAAAACAATTTGATCACTCTTGTTTTTGTATGTCCAATTTCCCCACATGTCCCCTACCATAACTTGCACTATCCTGCACAGCATACTGTAAATGGGTCTTGCACAAACTCACCTTTGTGTTGCACAGTATCAAACACAGACGACAACCAACAAGTGGAAATACAATTATATGGACAGACAAAACTAATGCTATAGAACCATGTTATGATTGCACACAAAATTAATACAAAACGACAAACAATATCATTTTCATATTTATTCCAGATTATAAAGATCACAAATGATAGAGGTTTTTACAATCGTAACTAAAATATGTTTACAATTCCAAAACAATTGCCACCATTCAAGCAAAGGAAATTATTTAACATAAATTGTACAATTACACATAATATTCTCCCACTGTGGAGTTGTCGTTTGTGTTAGGCCCGCTTTCCATTAACGCGATTTTGCGCACTATTTTATCGATATAGTGCATTTACGTTGCACCCTTTCCATATAATCGCGTATATGGAAATGGTACAATGTAAATGCACTATATCGATAAAATCGCGTTAATGGAAAGCGGGCCTTACACAATTATTCATTATACAGTAGGCATATCAAGACAATTCAAACTTAAATACAAAGTAAAATATTTTATTAATATTTTACTTTTCCATCAAGACCATTTCATAGAAATGGAAATAACAGGTTGCTTTTCCAATACTATATGACAATTGCCGAATTTGAATGAAATGATAAATGAGTGACAAATATAATCAGTTTACAAATTAATAAATTCTGTAGATTTCCAGTATGGTTTTAAAATAATAGCAATTTTGTTCTAAAAGTTGTAATCTTTAGCCCGATGGCCTAGTTATAATTTGTTACAAAAGATGAAAAAAAAAACTATTTATGAGATCTCGATTGAGAATTTGTTACAACTCCAATTAAATCACTTATTTAAATTGTACACTAGTGTTACTTATCCAGGTGTAAAATAGTGTATGAAGTACACCATGTATGTAATTGTCAAAATAGTCACCATTTTTGCCCTAATGCTAAATTTTAATACCGGTATATACTGTTTGTAGAATACCATCAAATATAGTATGTATTAAAAAAAAGAAGTCTTTTAGCACACCATGCTTGAATCAACATGAACGACCAATCCATAATTATTTTTGTGGAGATGCATTAGATATAAATGTGCACTTCACATAAACCAAACCATTGCTATTTTGATGCATGAAACTATTAAATATATTTTTTATCAGTTTAATTAAAGAAGTATTTTAATGGTGTTTAAAAAACTTTATAACAAAATAGCAGGTTTGTGTTTGTGTGGGTGCATCATGTATGCAAAAAGTAACCAATTGGAATCGAATAGTGCACATGCTATTTTTGGATTTAGTGCTTGTAATGAGTTCATTGAAACTTACTTACAGGCTTATATCCAATCGAGGTTCAAGTGTCCTGGACGTGTTGCTCAGCTGCCTCAACTGTCTGCTTAGGACAGAAATTAGTGTTAGTATGCACTTTCATAGACAGGATAGTACATACCATGGCCTTTGCTAACTAGTATTGGAAAATGATCAGTTAAGGTGTACACCTACCAATTGAGACTTGCAAAGCACTCACTAGGGTTGGGTAGGATTTGAAATTTAACTCTGTACCCAAGTCTTGAACCTGGTGGTGTAACTATTACACCATGGAGTTTGGTAATAAAAAGAACTATTACCAGTACCTATGTCATACCAGTAAGCTTGTTCAGTGTTGTTTAATCACTGTGCTCTAGTGATTTAAACAATCTTATTTTGTCACATCAAATAAAACAACATTTTTAGGCTTACCTGTTAATACTTCCTTAGTAACGGATGCCATAATGGTGGTTATGAAACACATTTGCAAAAGGCTTGCATATAATAAACTCAAAACCAAAAACCTACAACACTACCTGGCCAATTACAATAACACTGCAGAAGAAGATGTATGGTACCGAAGGTGAACTACAGAGAACACGTTCATCGTCACTGCTGGTCTTGATGGTATGGTATATACAAACATACCTAGTTCCATTATCGGTCCAATATTTTTAACAGTTGCCAAGATATTGAGCACACACAAATTAATGTCGATAAATTGGAAAATGTGATGAATTGTAAAAAAAATAGTATGCATTACACTCTTATGATAAACAAGCAACGGCCAATTTTTAATTTATATATTAACTAAATCATAGAATCCATTGTCAATGATGAATGCAACAGATGGGAGACAAAGCCTCAAATCAATGGACGAGTACGTAACCATACATCGGATATTAATCTCTTACCTTTACGGACTAAATCTCTCAAACACAGATGTGGTAGCAAAGAAACTACAACACCTTGAAATGTATTTATGTAATAATTTAGCTTCCTATATTGGATGGAAGCCTAGTTTTTCTCTACAAATTTTAGTATCGGGTAATTGCAATTAGGTGAACAGATTACCAGATTTTGAGGAAAGCTGGACTCTTAATGCTAAATTTTACAAATCTTAAAAACTTGTCCATTATTTTAGATGACTTTTGATGATTCTCAAGTCTTCACACTAACCCAAAAATTTCACTCAATAATTTGTAAATCAAATTCAATAAAATGTTTCTCATTTCTAGGTACATGATGGAATAAAACTTCAATATGCAGACAAATGCACTAGATTACTGCTGCTGCCGCCATAACTATCTACTATATTACCAGATCCACAAGCATACTATACTACTTCGACAAATACTATATTTAGCCAGCTACATGTGCAATATGGCAAATCCCACTTGTTATACTTTTAATACTCCAAATACCAGTTAAAAAATATTATCGAGACCAATGTAGGTCGAGTGATGGGCATTCCTGATCACATGAACAGATGTAACATGTTAGGTAAAGCTTTGATGTTAAATATACCAAGAACATCCTGTGGAATATTTATAAACATTAGTAACATCGGAAATGCTTGAAGGCAGTGTTGAAATTGAATATCTATAAAGTTTAGTACATTCTGGTGGCTGGACATCTCCAGGAGAAAAGACCAATGTATTATCACAGCAATAACCTTTGTCATTTTGGATCCATAATCAGAAAAGCAAATGCCCAAATGAAAAGTTAAAATGAGACCAAACAGTCTAATAAAATTAAAATGACAAAAAAAAACAATATTGAATGAATTTATAAACACGTAATGCAAATTAAGATTGAAGGTAGGATAAATTCTAGAGGAAAGGGGAAAAACTTTT
>JAUTCZ010045875.1:0-11993 GCA_032273805.1 Melanodrymia brightae | reverse complement strand
TACTGGTGTGATGTCACGCCCACAACAGCTTTGACCAATGTTTTTCACTGAGCCAGTTTACCGAAACACGGGTTATTTATCAATTCGGCGAAATTTTTTTAAATGGCTCCTAAATATATAATACTTAAGGTATTTTATTCCATGTTTGTCATTGAAAATAAGCCATTATCTAGGCTCTTTAATGTCTACCATAAACGTTTTGAAAGAGTAGGTATAATATGGTGATTAAAACCAATTTCGCAATTAGGTGGTTTTCGAAGACCCCCACCACCCGTATCCACCGCACCACCCAGAACACCACAAATACGGGCATGTTACAATTGCGATAGTGTGGTTGAAGCAGTGTTGGAAAAATTGTCATTTTAATGGTAGCCACACTTCAACATTCTGGTAGCTCAGTACCACATTCAGGTACATGTGGCCTCAAAAGTGACAGGAAATATCCAAACTTCTACAAAGTTAGTAAAAACATACAAGTGGCTGAAAAAGTATCAGAAATATCAATACAAAGCCTTATTTATATATTTATTTGGTAGTCCATCGGGCTACCTTCACATGCTAAAACAGTGGCCCATGAGCAAAATCTGGTAGCCCTGGGTTGAAGTGTTATAACTATAACGCTGCGGTTCGTGCATCTTTACTGTGACGGTGTTGTTAACGTATCATAATGATCCGTCCAGTTGCAAACAAACACAAACGTTGTTCGATTTAATTCACAGATCTACGAATCGTCTTGTAATTCGTCTTCAAGGTCGAAGGATTTGTGAATGTGAAAATAACAACCTGTTCTTGATGGACTGTCGTCATATTGGCACACGGTTCGATCGTTTGGAAAGTCGGGGAATTAAAGTATGGATTCCACGTACGAGTATCTCAAAGTTGAAAATGGCAAACAAATCCACGGGGCAGAACAAGCGAGGATGTTGGTTATGAACAAGGATGGCTGGGCAGACGATCGATCGCCGGACTGACGATCGAGATGAGCGGACTCCACATTCAAATATTGACTAGAAATTAGTAAATAACTTCAAAGAACGTTACAGTTTCGTTAGAAAGTTATTATGACAAACGCTTTCGTGTCAAATGTCGATATCTGAAGTGGCGTTCACTACCTAACCGAACTAACACAGACCGCTAGCATTGTTTGTTCTCTTTTAGCAAGAAGAATTAATGGAAGTTGTCAATATTATTTAATAATAATACAAACTTGTACTAATATTATTTGATCTATAGTGCAACCGTTCTATGCATATGTGTTGTTTAGAGGACTGCCCTTGTGCGCAGGTTCGATGTAGAGGACTTCTTGAGACAATGTATGATTTATGGACTCCTACTGTACCAGAGCACACGTCTGTTTTAAGGTCAGGACACACGACGGACTTTTTGTCTCCAAACCAATCTTTTCGAGACAAATGTTTTTTTCTTCTTGTTTCCCTTACATGGCAAGCATTTGTTTATTGACGTAAGTCGTATCCATTGGCAAGGAACAAAACAAATGGTTGCCTCAATTGTCAGAACAGTATGAATGAAATGGTTTTGTGCAGTTAAAAAAAACCCGATTCTACGTCCAAATCACCTTGGTACTGATTCACGAGGCAGCAGTCCTTCATTCGTAGACTACTGCTCTTGTTTATGTGAACATTCGGCCTCTAAGCTATCTATAAAGACTACACGGAATACAGATACATTCCTGTGCACGGGGATGGGGCGCATTTCAAAGAGTATCTAAACTAATCTCTTCAGGAAAATTAGAAAGCGGTCCACATTTGATCAATTATTGTACATTGTGACATAACAAGTTTTTGTATTATTGACAGTACTAAAATATGTAATGCCTATCACATATACTAGCAGAACCAACCGCTAACAACGAAAATCATCCGTTGTTTTGTTGTTGAGTTGCGCACACAGCCAACGCAGTTATGTTTTGAGGAACCGCATATGATCTACTTTTGTTCAAAATATTTACCATTATTGATGCCAAAAACATTGTTGGCGAACACTGTTTTGAGTCCTTTTTGGCCGCAGATGACGAATGTGGGTCTATAAAACAATGTTTCAAGACAAAAGTCCGTCGTCTGTGCCGGCTTTTAGAGGAAGGCTTGTGTCGATGTGTTGTTTAAAGGAATGTCAGTGTGATTTAGAGCCCGTCTTGCCAAGATGTTTGATTTGCATCTCCCTCTTATTAAACAGCCCTGTCCCTTGCAATCTGATTCGCAAAAACATCAATAAACTCGAGAAGACCTTTGATGTCTTCCTCGCATCGGGACGGACATAGCGAAGCGCAAGAAGGTACGTCTGAGGATCGATGGGTCGAAGGGTCGATCCTCCTCAGGAGATCCGTTTGACTATTTCCCGTTCCTACCAGTGATTCACGACTGGTTTATCAAAGGCCATTGTGTGTGCTATCCTGTATGTGGGAAAGTGCATATAAAAGATCCCTTGGTGTTATTCGAAGAAGTGTAGCCTATGTGGTGGCAGCTGGTTTCCTCTGACCAAGTGTCGATATAATAGTGCGTTTGGCATCCAATAACCGCTGATTAATAATCAATGGGTTTCAGTGGTGTCGTTAAACAAACACTCCTTTTTATCTTCCTCGCATGGCTTGTATAAACCAAAAGCATAACAGGCCCACTTGAACCTCTATTGGCTATAAGCACTTTAATAAGTTATAGCTTACAAACTAACGAACGAACGAACTAATTAACTAACAAACGAACGAACTAACTAACTAACGAACGAACGAACGAATTAACTAACTAAGTAACTAACTAACTAACTAACTAACTAACGAACGAACGAACGAACGAACGAACGAACGAACGAACTAACTAACTAAATAACTAACTAACGAACCATCCAAAGAACTAACTAACTGACGAACGAACGAACGAATTAACTAAATAACTAACTAACCATCTAACGAACTAACTAACTAACGAACGAACGAATTAACTAACTAGCTAACGACTACCTAACTAACTAATTAACTAACTAACGAACTAACTAACCATCTAACGAACTAACTAACTAGCGAACGAACGAACGAACTATAGAGACCTAACGCATACCAGTATGGTTCTACTAAATTGCTGACTCAGCCAGTGCATTCATCAGATTAGATAACTCCCCAAGGTATTACAGTTTGGACGTTCATGATCATCGCTAGTAAAGTCTGTTAGGACAGCGCTTTCTGCACATGCTATAAGCCGGTGTATGTGTTTATATATATGATCCGTATGATGAATTTGAACGAAGTCTGTTCAATCTTGCATCAGGTCAGATCATATGCAAAGCCGTAATCTTGCAAAGTGAGGAGAGCTGAAACTGTATGCCACTAGACCCACACAGATAATCTCACTAAAGAAACCAATTTACAATTTTCACAACGTCAAGAAGCATAACGAAAAGTTAAGAATTAGACAGAAAAAGTCTGATTCGTGTGGAACGAAACGAAATTTTGAGGTACAATCCTGTATGTATAATTGTGAAATCCTAGCATGCAGTCCTGTAACCAATTGTGGAATCCTAGCATGCAATCCTGTAACCAATTGTGAAATCCTAGCATGAAATCCTGTAGCCAGTTGTGAAATCCTAGCATGAAATCCTGTAACCAATTGTGGAATCCTAGCATGCAATCCTGTAACCAATTGTGAAATCCTAGAATGCAATCCTGTAACCAATTGTGAAATCCTAGCATGCAATCCTATAACCAATTGTGACATCCTAGCATGCAGTCCTATAACCAATTGTGAAATCCTAGCATGCAATCCTGTAACCAATTGTGAAATCCTAGCATGCAATCCTATAACCAATTGTGAAATCCTAGCATGCAGTCCTGTAACCAATTGTGAAATCCTAGCATGCAGTCCTATAACCAATTGTGAAATCCTAGCATGCAATCCTATGAAATTAAGAGAAATTTTGGCATGAACGTTCCACCGGTCGAAGGATCGATCTTCAGTGGACCTGCTGGGTTATTTACCGTTCCAATCAGTGAAAATGCACATGTACACGACCCTTTGCTAGTAGTCAATAGGAGTAGTCTATGTGGCGGTATTTGATGTATTCTGAGGCCATGCATTGACATAACCGTTTGTTTGACATCTAATAGCCGATGATTATTAACCAATCTGCTCCAGTGGTTTTCGTTAAACAAACCAACTTCATTATTCACACAATATTTAAATTTCAGCTTGATATCCCACACACAATCGTGTAAGTTTAACTTACAGCTTTACATGCAATCGTGGAAAGATTAACATGCAATCCCATACAATTATGACATTTTAACATGCACTCCTACGCACAATCATGAAATGTTAGCCTGCTACCCTACACACAGTCGTGAAATATTAGGCTGCAATCCTACGTACAATCACAAAGTTTTTAATTGCAATCATACACACAGGCATATAATTTTAGAGTACAATCCTATACAAATTCCTGGAACTACATTGTAACAAATTGAATTTAATCCTTGGGCGTAAATGCCTACATTGTACACATCTTTCTGCAAACAGTTAGCTTAAAATTCAGACCATGGAGAGACAGTTGTGTTTGAAAATTGAATTGCAATTAGACTGCGGGGTTACGGTGAGCGCATGTAGTGTATATTATTGAGCTATTTATGGATAGTAATAGAGAAAATAATTATCAAATGCTTTCCAAAATGATTGCTTTACACGAATTTGCCATGCGAAATTATGCTTCAAGGATACATGAAATTAATTCTCACATTCTATTTTTTTTATACAATCTGGAGGAGTATGACATTTGATCCTCTTGTGTAGCTCATCCTTCAGTCAGTGGTACACGACTGATTTATCAAATTCCGTGGTGTGTGCTATCCTGTCTATAGGATAGTGAACATAAAAGACCCCTTGCTGTTTTTCGGTAAGAGTAACTCATGAAGAGGCGACAGCAGGTTTTCTCTGTGACCATATGTCAATATAACCATGCGTCTGACGTCCAAAACTGCTGATTTATAATCGATGTGTTTCTAGTGGCGTCGTTAAATAAAATAAAGTTTTACTTTTACGTATCTCCTTCAACAAGCTTAGCGCTTCATCACAAGAAATTTAAAGGAATGTTCCCTACTTTGAAAGTTTGTTTCTTTAACGACACCGATGGAACATATTAATTATTAATCAGCGATTATTGGATGTCAAAAGCACTGTTATATCGACACTTGGTCACAGAGTAAACTCGCTGCCGCCACATAGGCTACTCTTCTTCGAATAACAGCAAGGGATCTTTTATGTGCACTTCCCTACAGACAGGATAGCACACACCACGGCCTTTGATAGACTAGTCGTGGATCATTGGTTGGAACGGGATATAACCCAATGGGTCCCCTGAGGAGGATCGATCCGTCGACCCATCGAGCCGCAGGCGGATGCTTTGCCGCTGGACTAGACACCGCCCTCTACTTTAAAGTCTCGATCAAATATGACCAAAGTTTCCTAATTCTAATTTTGGGAAAAGCTAGAAAACTTTTCTAGCGAAACCCTAAAAATAATTATTTATTGATTGGTAATGCAAGAGAAGTAACTTTACTCCTTTTGTTACAAGCATCAATAGCGAAAAAAGGAAAGAAAGAAAAGTCAGACTGGATGATAAATTGTTCACTGGTCTGAGTAGTTGCCTGCTTGAAGTACGCTGGGCAGTTTCGCAAGTAGAATAAGAAAGCTGGAATTGAATTATTTTATTGCGTTACAAATTGCTGGAGCCAAAATGGCTACTGAAAAACTGGAACCTATTTTTAAATGGGACCGTTAACCGATTTTGGCGCCAAACGTTTCAACTCTGTTGCACCTGCAGAATTGGTTGAACGCTTTGCATCCGTGGAGAGGTATTCGTACAACATGTGGAGAGGTATTCGTACAACATGTAACAAGACATTTTTACGTAAGACAATGATATTTTGACATGTCTGTTGATGTTTAGAATCAAATTATAACAAATGTATGCAATTATCTAAATAAACAAGGATAACATTTTCGTCTATGCGCCCAACTCACTTTATATTAGCATCGTCACGTGATCGTGTTTGTTGAAAAAATTATGGTTGATGGTCTTTAAGTTCACGTTACATTAGCTTTGTTCAGTAATGACTGAGTTTTAAGTGTAACATAATATTGTTTAGTTTGCAGTTACTGGGTTTACAGTGTTACATTACTGTTTTAGTTTGTAAAAATCAATGTGTTCCAGTGGTGTCGTTAAAGAAATTTAGTTTGCAGTGAATGAATTTACAGTGTTACATATTATTTTAGTCTGCAGTGACTGGGTTTACAATGATATATATATTATTTCAGTTTGCAATCACTGGGTTTACAGTCTTAACATATTGTTTTAAATGTCAGTGACTGTTTATTTTAGTCTGCAGTGACTGGATTTACAGAGTTACATATCATTTTAATCTGCACTGACTCTGTCTGCAGTGCAATATCTGTTCGTAATAGCTTGCGTGTTCTTCGGCACAAAATTAAAAGCCAGCTCATCGTCTAACTTTCATCTCATCTTGATCGAAACCTGCTAACGGCGGTTTCGGCTAAAAGACCACTGAGATGTAAGCCAAGACAAGATTTACGAGTTCTTTAATTTGGTCTCAGTTGAATAAAGGGAATACCTCAAAGAACAAGAACAGACGATCAATCTCATCGCTTTGCTATACAAACATACAATTTACGCGTTCAGGACTCGTTATTTCCACACGTCATTTCCTGTCATGCGCCTCTTCAAGGCGTGTGTGCTGCTGATTTAAGATCGGCAATTTTTCAGTTGATGTCTCAAAGTGTGTTGGAACAGCACACCGGATATGGTTAGGCTGGCCAGAAAGAAAATCATTGGCTTCGTATTGTAAGTATCACGGATGACGTTCAATAAACATCATCTCAATTTGACTCAAATTGAAAAATTGCGTTGTTCTTTTAAAAGGAAGTTATATTAAACTATTGTTAATGGTGGACTATTTTCAGTCTCAGCCGGTTTCCTCTATGTTTCCTACACACAATAGCGTTCACCTGGATATTCGAGGGGTTGAAGGATAGATCCTCCTTATGGAACGCGTTGGGCTATTTCCCATTCATGACTGGCTCATCAAAGGCCGTGGTGTGTGCTATCCTGTCTATGAAAACAATGGACATAAAAATCCCCTTGCTCGTATTCGGCAAGTGTAGTCTATGTGGCGGCAGTTGGTTACTTCTGAGACCATGTGTCGATATAACCGTGCGTTTGACAACCAATAACGGCTGATTATTAATTAATATGCTCCATTGGTAACGCTAAACAAACCTACTTTATCTTTCTTTATCTTCTTGTGTCTTCAGCCAAACGTTGTATCTAAAAGATTTAAGACATCTACCGGCGATGAATCGAAAAGGGAAGTTGTAGCCAGTCTTGTTTGTTCTCAGTATCGATATAGCTCCGGAGGAGTGTTGAAATAACAGCCATGTCATGCGCGTTGGTGACCTCGTACACGGGGTTTCAATCAGCACTAGTTACAAGTGTCGGGATGTGAAGAAAGACAGTGGCGTTAATTTGTTACAAGAAGGCGAATATACCGGCAAGGTGATTCTAATCAATGTTTGCCTGCTTTATTTACTTTGATAGCTTCATTTTGAATGCCAACGAAAATCAGATCTAAACGACCTCTTCATTATTGAGCTCAACTCAGTGTTGACCGATATTGGCAGATCGGCAAGTTTACGTACACGGCAAGTTTGTGAATAGGATCTGTGACAGGCAATTGATCTTTTGATATCCTCGTGCAAGTGGTGAATCATGAATATTTATGGTTTCATGGTCGTGGGTGTGTGTGTGTGTGGTTTGTGGAAAAATAGAATGTGTTTTTGTTTTAGTAATAGGTTGAGTTAGGCCGGGGATCATGAATTCATGGAATTACAAATCAAATAGAATTTAAATAATATGGTTTTAGGAGATAGCGGGGTGTAGCTCAGCGGTAAAGCGTCCGCCTGCAGCTCTATGGGTCGAACGATCCTCTGTATCCAAGTGTCTATATAACCATGCGTTTGACATCCAATAACCGCTGATTAATAATCAATGTATTCTAGAGGTGTCTTTAAGCAAACAAACTTTATCTTTATCTCTATATGTAAGTATGTCGTCGCAATGAACCATTATACGCACAGGCACTAGACACAATATTAAAAAAACATTACTAATAAAATATTCTATACTATAATAATAGCACAGAAAAAAAATATTGTGTCTAGTTCCTGTGATTACATGTACGTCAATGTTCTGCCATCTATCAGAGACAGAATATACGTCCACGTCTCAATAACACCTGACGTCACAACTGTTTTTGTATTGATAAAATAGTCAAATTGACTTACATAATAGATATATATACGAGTTTGAAGACTGTAATCATGTTTGTCGTTTCCATCTCAGTCTGTGGCGTCGAGTGCTGCCATTCTCTATGTCTGATTCCGATCTGATTTTGTTTCGTGTGGCACTCGCATTCATCTATGTAAATCCAGCCTAAGTGGTCATTAGTTGTCGTGTCGACTCGGTTAACTCGACAACAGACTCCCCAGCGTCAGGCATTCGAGGCCGATATCAGTCTGACACGGCACACGCGACATTGACAAGTGTCGGCTATAACACGTAGACCAAGACACACGTGTGCAACAGGCTTCCGTAGCGCCCTGGGTTCGAATCCCATACGTGGCATATAGAGTTATTGATCGTAGTACCGCGCCTCCAGTCAGGGAGGGTGCTCCGCAAGGCTCTAGCTGTAGGCGTGCTTCCACTTACACCGACCTGTGCCTACAACTGGTTTAACAAAGGTTGTGGTATGTACTGTTCCATCTGTGGGATAGTGCAAATAAAAGATCCCTTACTGCTTATTAAATAGGTCCTGGAGTAGCGGATATTTATCATATTTACACTAATTCTGTTCTGGACAGGTAGTCGATTCAACTGGACTGCGTGACCATGACAGACGTGCTTGAACATTAATTGAATATAAGCACGTAAATACGTTATAGCTAACTAACTAACTAACTAACTAACAAACATGTACTGATACCGGCCTCGGTGGTGTAGTGGGTTTCGCGTTGGGTTCGAATTCCAATCGTAACATGAGATTTTCAATCGCAGTGTTGACTCCAACCTAGGGTCAGTGCTACGCAAGTCTCAATGGGAGATGTACTGCCACTTACACCGACCAGTTTCCACTACTGATATAACAAAGGCCGTCGTTTCAGCTATCCTGTCTGTACATATAAAATATCCTTGCCACTTGTCAAATAGGAAACGATGGTTTCCTCTCTTATAGTTATACATACACTTACGTTTGTCGCGGAGAGACAGTCGAGGCAGTTGAATGGTCTGCATACCTAGGACAGAAGTGCTTGACCCTCAATTATTGGATATATGCACATAAGTTCTAACTAACTAACTAACTGGTGGTAATCAATGTACTAACTAACTAACTAACTAACTAACTAACTGCTGATAATTAATTAATTTACTAACTAACTAACTAACTAAAGAGTAATGTTAAAGGTATCAAATGATTTGTTTATCTATGCATATAAATAGACTTTATAACAAACCTAGAAGAATATACAAAAGGAATTTGACAAAATCAATAATCTGGCTAAATAATAGCAGGATAACAGGATTTACTTCCGTTGATTTTTCCAATCAGTATGAAACATGATGAACTTTAAGAACGTTTTGAAACAACACATTGTCTACATAGTCTGAGTCTAAGAGAGGTTTGTGTGACACCAAACATGTCAAGTTGACTTTGAGTGACATTCATTTTGTTTAGTAATTGTATGGTTTAAGATCAGATTCTCTTTAATAGTATAAAAAACCTGATATTGATTTTATAATTATACGGATACAAGTTTAGAACAATTACATGAAAATCTCCTGCACTTTATTTTGTGTGCAAATGGTTTTAGACCATGGAAGCGAAACCATATTTGAAAATCGAGTGTTCTTTGAGAATTATCTAGGTTTCTTCAGAAACTAAATAAAGTATTACCAGCGAGTGTTTGCGTAAAGTCAATATCGAATATTACGAGTAAAAAGTGTAACGCGGAAGCTGTTAACGAGAATAAAACACGCTGTGTATTCCTACGCAGTGATATTGACGTCAATCAAACATACGAGGCTGATACCAATAATCCCTTTAACACGCTGTTCTATAAAAAAATCGTTTTCGTTAAACATTGTTATATAGTTAATCTTCCTGGACATATACACGCTTGGAGTGGAATGTTAAATCACTGCGTTAGTTAGTTAGTTAGTTAGTTAGTTAGTTATAACTTATTTATGTGCTTATATCAAATTAAGGTTCAAGTATGTCTGTCATGGTCGCGCAGTCCAGCTGCCTCGACAGCCTGTCCAGAACAGAAGTTAGTGTTAGTATGGTAGAGGAAACCCGCTACTCCGAATTGATAAGTAGCAAACGATCTTTTATATGCACTTTCCCGCAGACAGGACGGTACATACCACGGCCTTTGTTGAACCAGTTGTAGACACTGGTCGGTGTAAGTGGAAGTACACCTACCCATTGCGCCTTTCGGAGCACTCACTTTGGGTTAGAGCCGGGGTAATAGGAATAGAAGTCCGTAGGAATATAGGTCCGAATTAATGTATAATATAGTCCAAACCATTTACTCCAGCATATGGTGTTTACATATCACAACTTTAATTTAGGACATGTTCATTATATGCCGCTCTTAACCAACGACGTGTCCTTCTGGCTCAGAAGTTGTTACTTCGGGGTTATACCGTCCATGGAATGGTGAAAACGTTCAAAAAACGTTCTATGGTAAACATTCAGAGGCTATTTCACGATATGATGCATCATTGACAGAGATGATAACTGATGCAATACCTTACTTTGACATCGTTTCGATATATGGCTGTGCTTATGACGGGTGCCACCGGTGGAGCAGGACACGCTCACCTTTCGCGAACACCTGGTATCATCACTGGTTTAACAGTGATTCGTGAGTACATGCCATCTCTACTTTATCATAATGTCCCTTCGACTCTGCCTTGTGCAGAGATACGTATTAGGCCATGTCAATATTTTGTCATTTAGATTGCAGCACTAAAGTCTATCCCAGACAGGCAGTTGATGCGGCTGGACTGCATGTCAAGGACATACTTTCTGCAACTGAAATTGGATGTAAGCAAATAAATAAATAAGCTATTATCCACAGACTGTATCTTATTGCCGATTGATGTGTAACAAACATCTGATATACGTATGCACTCTGATAACAAAGTGCGTTAGCCTAAGTGTCTGGTATTACTTCTTGAAAATAGAATGTAATCCAATTTTATCTTTTCTTAGATTTTCTTGTCTAAATTGTTTGTTTAATGTTAAAGGCACACCACCGAGTTTGAAGATGGATACATGTCACCGTACGTGCGCATTTAATGCTATTTGCATCATGTTTCTGGCTAACAGAGCATTTTTTATTATTAAACTTAAAGGCAGACACCCGAGTTTTAAGACGGATGCCACAGTACGTGCTCTTCTAATGCTATCGGTAACATATTTCTGGCTAATAAATCATTTTTAGCTAATAAAATATTTTTTATTATTTTTTTTTCAAAGATTTATGGTTCCCAGAAACATAGGCAGTGAACAGGTTGGGGGCCATGTTCACTGCCTTACATAGTATATGTAATAACATTTAATAATAATTAATTTTGTAAATGATAATATTATACATGTATTTAATGTAATGAAGCAAAGTACGTAAGACTAACATAACATGTATTCCAGGGACCAAAACAAAAAATAAAGAAATATAAGAGGCAAAAAATGGAGAGAGATATAAGAAAGAATTAAGGAAAGAAAGGAAGAAAGAATGAATGAATTTATTAAAGAAGGAATGAAGGAAACATTTTTGGATTAATTTATATATATATTTTTATTTTTCGGATGGAGTAGACATATATGGGTAAGAAAAATGGAGTATAGATTCCAA
>JAUTCZ010045864.1:0-11993 GCA_032273805.1 Melanodrymia brightae | reverse complement strand
AGATCCACCCGCGGGATTCGAACACCGTTCCTACCAGCCTGTAGTCCGTGGCGTTAACCACTACACCACGGAGGCCGTTTATACCAGTCTACAACTTTTATAAGTCAATAAAGGCATTTTCGTAAGAGGCAATTAAACAATTACACAATTATATAAACGGATATTATGTTTGCATGTTGTTGGTCTGTAACGTTCTAGATGGTGGCGGCGTATCTATATAAAAATATATTATTATAGTGAATGTGTTTACTTAGTTACATTTTATAATCTGACTTTCTTTGCGAGAATACTTGTTATCAAATCGAAATCGTTTCAGCATGTGTATTTAGTGACAAAAGTTTGGTTATTTCCAGTTCCAACCACTATTCCACGACTGGTCCATCAAATGCCCTGGTGTGTTCAATCCTGTGGAAAAAGTGAACATAAAAGATCCCTTGCTGTTATTCGGTATGTGTAGTTTATGTGGCGGAAGCAGGTTTCCCCTGTGACCAAGTGTCAATATTTAATTCAATTCAGTTTATTTATTTATTGCCTTAAGCTACAAACAGCTCAATAACAATTATAATTGATACAAAAGAGAATAGATATATAATTAAGTATTACAAAATGTCAACATCTGTAAACATCACCGTAAACAGTATAAAAGAACTATTATAATAATACAGGCCATCTATTCACAGGGAGTAAATATCTCAATAACTATAATTGAGGGAAATATAATAGTACAGGCCATCTATACACAGGGAGTAGATAAACAGCTGTCAATTGATGATACTTGCATAATTTTTAAATACTTAATTATTCTTATATTAAGCAAGGATTGATTTTTTTAATTTATAAGCTAGATTGATGTATTTTCAGTACGCATTAACTGTATATATTTTTATATACCGAAGGGTTTCGTCTGTAATATAACTTAATATATTTAATTCGGTATTCATGAAATGCTTTACAGATTAACACGAAGTGATATTCATCTTCGACCTCAGTGTTACATAGTTGACATTTTCTGTTTTCTTTCGATATTATATGATAATATCTACCTTTTCAATTTCTAAATCTAGAGATGACAGCCTTAATTTAGTGATGCACTTTTTATAATGAGCTGGTATATGTTTGGATAAATAGAATTGCAGAATAGTGATATCCTGTGAAATATTTTTGTATAACGTACACTTAGAAGAAGTTTGGATTTCAGTTAATAGATTTTATCTAACTTGGTCCAAATGCGCTGCTTAATTAACAATAAGATAATTATGCTTTTCGTTGTAAATATTATGTGTTAACCAAAGATCACCAAATCCCAGTTCGTTTAGATTTTTCTTAACATAACCGTGCATTTGATATTCAATGACCTATGATTAATAATCAATATGTTCCAGTAGTGACGTTGAACGAACAAACTTTATCTTTACATTAATTTTAGTTAAAACCAATAATTGTGTAATGGTACGTTGCGCGAACACTTTGGTAGCATTCTGATTTGTTTTCTTTCGCACCAACACAGACAGACAACAGACAAACAGTGCAAAGTATCTCACTTAAAATACTCGAGAGGGGGACGTAGCCCAGTGGTAATGCATCCGCCTGCGGCTCGATGGGTCGAAGGATCGATCCTCCACAAGAGACCCTTGTTATGTCCCGTTCCAACCAGTGATCCACGACTGGTCTTATCAAAGGTCGTGGTGTGTCCTATCCAGTCTGTGAAAGTGCACATAAAAGATCCCTTGCTGTTATTCGAAGAAGAGTAGCCTATGTGGCGAAGGCGGGTTTCCTCTGTGACCAAGTGTCAATACAACCGTGCGTTTGATATCCATTAACCGCTGATTAATAATCAATGTATTTCTAGTGGTGTCATTAAACGAACAAACTTTATCTTTACGTTTAGTTAAAACCAATAATTGGGTAATGATACGTTGCGCTATCATTCGCATCAACACAGACAGACAACAGACAGACAGACACACACACACGCACGCACGCACACACGCACGCACACACACACACACACACAAACGCAAGCACACAAACAAACACACAAACACACAGACACAAACGCAAACACGCACGCACGCAGACCGACAGACAAAAGATTATGTTGCAAACATGCAGTGCAAAGTAAGTATCTGACTTAAAGTGCTCGATTATACTGAACGTGACGTGACTGTACGGGTGGGTGATTTCGTCAAGCTACATGCAGCTAACGACAACATCTCTTCAAATTTTGTATCAATATTTTACAAGTATTTGCTATCGAAAGAGTCAATCGCATGTGGTTATAGCTAATAGGATTGGAATGTTGATAAATTGACAAACATAATCCGTATGGATTGAGGCAATGGCTTGCTACGAATCTTTGACGCCTATTCGTATTTCAGAGACTTAAGCCGGTTATTTGTATAGTAAAATCATGGCGTTGTCCTCGTGCAATTGATCGAGATTAAGTCAATCGCCTATAGCATTATCTTAGAAGATTGGTAATATGAGAAGTGACAACTTAGTGGACGAAATTGCCGTCTAGCTGACCGCTCCGGAACACACCGTGTACATTGAATGGACCCCTTCACCACCCTCCAAGGCCGTAGTGCAGTGGTGGCGGGATCAAGACCAGTATAAGATCGTCCGTCTAACCAGTTATCCATATCCCGTACATCAAATTCTGTTGTGCGTGCCATCATGTGGCAATGTGAACATAAAAGAACTATTGTTGCTAATCGGTAAGAGTAGCTTATGAAGTTATGTGGTGATAACGGGTTACATCTTAGACTATGTGTCGAAATGACCGTGTTTTACATGAAATAGCCTATCATTATTAACCAATGTCCTCTTGTAGTGGTGTCGCTAAACAAATGAAATTTAGCTTTCCCGTAGCTCATCAGTAAATACACTAATCGGAATCAAAGCCGGTTTGTACTGGGTTCGAATCCAACTTAGGCTAGTAATTCAGTGGGTATTGATCGCTATGTTCCGTCGTGAAGTGTATTAAACCACACACACACACACGCGCATACACACACACAGACACGCGCGCGCACGCACTCACACACCCGCACGCACGCACAACTTCACGTGTCCACTGTACAGTGCTCTCGAAAGGTTCACCAAATTCAGAGGGATGTGATATCATTTTTGCGAAGAAAGTGCATATACAAGATTCATTATTAGGCCTACCCATCAAAACTTTATACCGTGGGCACCTGTCCGTGCGCATTAAATGCTATTTGTAACATATGTCTGGCTAAAAGAGCAATTTTTATTTATTAAAATTAACATTTACATACATTTTGTAAATTATGTATATCTAGTGCGTTTGTAGTAACTTAGAATGGTCTTGGACGTTTGTCTACAATAATTCATTACGATACAAATTATTTTAGACAAAAGTGTAAGCAATAAGATGTAAATACATGTATATGTTAATTTTAATAATAACAAATGCTCTATTAGCCAGTAATATGTTTGTACAGATAGCATTAGATACGCATATAATATACGGTGCCTTCATTCTTAAAACTGAGGAATGTGCTTTTAAGTTTCCAAATCACTAGGTTAGTTACAGATCCTATAAAAATCCTGACATTATCCTATGCATAAACAGTCCTACATAAATTGTATTAGACAGTGTTTATGGTTCAAGTATATACATGCAACACTAACTTCTCGGATGTCCGCCACATGTATTTAATATCAAACCTGATATCGGATTGTCTACTGGGAAATCATGCGAGACCGAAAACATTACAGTAGCGTGCTATTAATGCAGTGTATTTCAGATAGAACAAATAAATACATATTCTCTATACTATGATTATTTTATACTATTAATTTGTTTTCCATAACATGGTATATCAAGCAAATCGGCTACTTCGACTGTAAAGTAAAATGATTTGTTCGACAAATCAAGGCAAAAGTATGTGCACAAAGGCATGGTGCACTAGAGATTTGAAGGTACTTGGTTGTAATTGGAACTAAGCATCGCTGTGGTTACCAACTGACGCCAGTGTGAATGATGTGTATTAAATATTAAAGCGCTCTCTAATTGAAAGGTGGTAGGACTGTTTCCTACTTGTAGCAACACGTCTGTGTTCTAGACTCTACCTATTTTAGTCTCAAACCGGATGTCAGAGTTCGGTTGCTACAAACAAATTTATAATCAATAAATCCGATCTAAATAAGTGCCTCATTAGAAATGGCCCTTTAAATATTTTGGAAGTTATTATTATTAGTGAAAATTGTATATTGCTGTCTTGTTTTAAGGTTCTACTTACATCTATATGAAGTAGCTTCAGATGGAGTTATTAAAGACACAGTGCTTTAAAACGAATGTCACCGTGATATCGACACTTGGTGACAGAGGAAACCCGCTGCCGCCACATAGGCAAGGGTCTTTTATGTATTCTTTCCCACAGACAGGATAGCACACATCTTTACCCTTGATAGATCAGTGTGGCCACGGGTAAAACAAAACTAATAATATAAAACAGATCATATTTGCTTCTTACAACAAACAAAACGAAACCTAACACAATCTGTATATAGAATAATTCTGCAGTGAAAACAGATATATGGCGTACAACTCTCTTAGGCAGGCAGTTGTCTTAGAGTCATATGTCGGTCCTCAAACGTCACATAATTTAGTTCAACGTGATCAAAATTATCAATAAAGCTGTGACGTAATATAAGTATGATAAGTATACTGATGACACCACTGAGACCATGCGTTAGAGAAAAGCAATCATAACCCACCTCACTCGTGGCATCCATCTTAATATCTAACTAGTGACTTGAACATGTACTAAACATGAAAACGAATAACAAACGTTATATTTACACCCTTATATACACTACTGTATATAGACTAGGATACATTATTTTCTTGCTATCCAAAAAAAAGTAATATTAATCAACATAAAACATTCCAATGGATGTAACACGTGGTAAAGACGGCACTATAATGAATGTTGTTGCTAAAAGGTTACACAATCTCGTCTAACAAGGAATAAATCCCAGATAACCGACAAGTGACGCGAGCTGGGCTGACGTTTATGTGCTTCTTGTACTCAGATGTCTACAAAGGCCAGTTCCGCAGAATGACAGGTGTTACAATACATCTAGTAATTTTTACAATTACCACACTTACACGAGAAAGATGACACGAATAGAGGGAAATGACGGCATTCTAAATAGACATACATTTATCTTATGCAATGTATCGTACGTAAGTTCGAGACAGTCGCATTTCAGATGTGTATGACGGAACATGATTGGAATTTTCGTAATCTTTAAGGCACGCTGTCTATTTTTAAGACGAATGCCACTGTGCTTGCTCATCTGTTTTATGTAACATAAATTATTCGTGGCTTATAGAGAATTTTTTGTCATTAAAATTAACATTTACTTACATTTTATTGCTACAATATCCAATGAGTTTGTAGTAGCTTAGTAGTTTAATATGGTCATTGGACAATTTATTTTAGGCAAAAGTACACATTAAGCTACTATAACAATTTGGATGACCCGAAACACGTTAGATATACATATAATTATTGATAGTCTAATCGACATGTTAATAACAATAATAAATGTGTGAAAAATAAAATTAGCATGGTACCTAGCATTCGTCTTAAAACTAGGCACCATGCTTTTAAAGACATTTGTTTAAGCCAAAAGGAGCGGGAAAGTTTGGGCAGCTCAAGAGCGTCCGCATGAGGTTTGATGGGTCGAAGGATCGATCTTCCTCAGTGAACACCATAGTTTATTTTCCGTTCCAACCAGTGACCCACGAGTGGTCCATCAAAGGCTGTAGTTTATGCCATTCTGCCTGTGGAAAAGTGCACATAAAAGATCCCTTGCTCTTATTCGGTAAGATTAGCGTCAGTGGGTTTTCTTTGTTACCAAGTGTGGATATAGCCGTGCGATTGACATCGGATTCTAATAAGTGCTGATCAATAATTAATGTGTTCCAGAGGTGTCGTTAATAAAACAAACTGTATCCAATAACCGCTCATTGCGTCGTTAAACATACAAGCTTGTTTTCGAGCTGAAGTTTGGTTGAGACAGACTAGTTTTTTTTCAAAGGAAAAATGCAATTCTTCATTGTTTGTAATTTAAGTAATAATTATTTATACGTGATGAAATGCGGTGTAGTGGAGTAAAGCAAAATATAACCAACATAATAATCATGGTTATCTAGACTTTGCTATTCACATTCTGTAGATTTATTATTGCCACTGACTTATAGGTCACTTTATTAAAATGTTAGCTTAAATCAGAGTCCCGGTCAATATTATAGTGTATATTCCATAATATAATAATTATATCTTAATTATACCACAGATTCCAAAAAGGTAGGAATATATATCTGATATTTATAACAGCACCCCCACCCACCCCCATTCTCTCTCCCTCCCTCTCACCTCCCCCCCCCACTCTCTCTCTCTCTCTCTCACTCTCTCTCTCTCACTCTCTCTATCTGTCCCTCTGTCTATATATCACTCACTCACCCCCACTACCGTAACATTTTCTTGTATTCTCCTGTTTTACAATTCGTACACTGGTAGCTAGGGGACCGTGCTGAAGGCGTGGCATAAAGCACATAACTGTATACGTTCGTGAGTTCAGTGTTTGATATAATTATAACAACTACAAGACTATAATTATATATAGTGTACTGTGAGTGTTACCTTCTCTCTATGGAGTCGAAAGGCTCTGTCATGTTCATATTTAGACAGAATCTTGCTTGCTGCTGGAAACTGTGAGGTGATTCGTGGCATCCTGAAAGTGTTGTTTGTCTAAAGCACCGGACACACTGTCCACACTGACCCCACTGTCCACACGGCCCACGCGTATCCTGTTACGTCCGGCTATGTAACACACACATACACAGTCATTCAGTAGTTCCTATCCACGTTAGTGTAGTAGCAAACATTGTGTGAAATAACAATAATAATATCAACCACTTGTTTCCCAGCACATGATATATCACACTGTCCGTGTGCGTGTATTGTAGGACAATTCTCCGGAGAAGAACAAATCCTGGGTTCAGTTTGATAGACAGATCAGATAAAGAAGCTTTTGAGGACCCTGGCTTTTCACTTAACTGTTTGGATCACGTTATATTATCCCATGTTTCAAGTGTATTTAGTGACCAGTCTTTCTGCTGTTGTATTGTCATTATTGTAATCGCGATTTGCAGTCAATGTGAATTGTATCAGGACATAACCCGCGCACCGTGCCTAACTGGTCCGCATAGCGCCATAGAGCACCATAGCGACAACGAAAACAATTTCCTATCAATAACAAGTCAATTCATGCGCCAGGTCTCACTGGTCGGGACACTACCTTGTATTCATTGAAAACAAATAATGCATACATAGGGAAAGTAGGAATATATTACGTTAAGCATGAAAAGCGGCCAACCTTCATTCAAAAACTTCAAAGACAAGCCAAGCGTAAACATTTGTTTATTACATGTATCCAGTATACATTCATTTTGAAATAATTTTTTATTTATTATTATTCTATAGATTTATATACGCACAGAACATGATTATCACTTAACATGTGTGACATTTGACATTCAATAATTGGCAATTGACAAGCAGTGTCAATGTTTAACAAATGTACATTAAAGACACAATGCCTTATTTAAACACTGAATCTTATTGCTTACAATGTCTATTCTTATGTGTTTATCAATATGGTCATCCAAAATAGTTATAATAACTTAATGTGTACTTTTGCCTAAACTAAATAATTTCGTGCAACATTATTGTAGACAAAAGTCTATGGACCATTTTAAGCTACTACAAACCCATTGGATATACATAATTATACAATGTATGTTGATATTGTAAGCAATAAGATGTAACAACTAGCATTAGGCTCACAAGCACTACGTCATTCTTCTTAAAACTAGGTACTGTGCCTTTAAACGTGTGTGGCTATTTGTTCTGTGTGAGTAGAAATATTGTCGAAGAACTGCTGGTAATGATTATGAATTGCAGTAATTAGTTTTAATGTGGGTGCCAACTCATCAAATTCGGGGTTCCGTTGCGCGTACATACACGTACTGTACAATAGTTAAACACACTGATATTATCATTTTAACTTAAAGGCACAATTTTTATGTTCATACCTCCGTGTTTACGCAGCTAATGCTATTTTTAGTATAACCACTAGAACACAGTGATTATTAATCAGCGGTTATTGGATGTCAACGCACGGTTATATCGACATTTGGAAACCCGCTGTCGCCACATAGCTGGCTACTCTATAACAGCAAGGGGTCTTTTATTTGCACTACCAATAGACATGATAGCACACACCACGGCCTTTGATAAACCAGTCATGGATCACTTGTTTATTTGTAATATAGTTCTGGCTAATGTAGCTAATAGGCCTGGTGGCGGTTATGGGAATCTTGTTAGACCATGTGTAGAAATCAATGTGTTTGACATCCGGTAGCTATTGCTAATTATTAATCAGTCACGTTCTGCTCCAGCGGTGTTGTTAAACAAACTTTATGTCAGGTGTGGTCAAAACTAATGCTTATGTCAGTCGATATCAATTACCGTCCCTGTATACTAGCCTACACATCGTTTCGGATGCTAACTAGCCCAACAATAGTATTTGTGCTTAGGGTGACATGTCAGTTTTTGAGTCTAGGTAAGCAACTTTGTTTTTTTTTCTTTTTTGTTTTAACGGATAATTTTATACCCCCAATATCAGAGAAAACTGAATTAAATATACACATAATTACCAAAATTATAATACTTGTATATTAAAAATAGATGATGAAAGTAAGCAAGGCAATGCATTCCATTTGTTTAAATATAACAATTTTATTTATTTTATAAGTTTTAGCAATAAAATGCTTTCAGTAGATTGGGGGTCGGGTTGAAATTAGAGTAGGTATGGTTACCCTAAATACACCTATATTTCGTTTGGCCTTAATTTTAAAAGGACGGTTGGAAATTGTTTACATACAGAAATGTCGATTTCTGGGCGTTTCGGGTGATTGATTACTTGATGAACTGAATCGCTACCACACCTAACAGCAAATTTGAAGATTTGTCAAAGATGGATTTCGCTTATTTATTGAAAAACCACCTAAAGACAACCCCGTTTCGAAGATCGCCCTACTATAAAGACCACCAAATAAATAAAAAGAACAGAAAATGAAATCGCACATGTAGTCTTAATAGCTGAGTTGCTACCTCCAACAAATCATAGGCGTCACTTGTTGGAGTTGAGGGACCAAGGTGCAAATTTACCACGCAGTATTGTATACCATACATGTGACCAAAATGCACCAAAGACATCTGTTCTGGGTGAATAGTGGTTGCTCAAAAAACAATTTGTCACAAACGGTCCCCTCCCCACTTGTCTTCAGAAAATGACGCCCACGTCGCTGATCAAAGATAGTTTATCCAGAAATATATCTCAAAATAATGTCGGGTATTCAAGATTATGAGGAGATATCAACTTTTTACTATTTATTTGAAAGCAGAATCAGAAAATTTATATATGCAAATAACTAGAATTATGGAAAAGTTTTCTATGCAGTTATTTATTATGTTTTGTAATGTTTTGGTTGCAAATGGTTTTGTGTGGCATAAGAATATGCAAATAAGCTATTTATGCTATAAACCGATATGCAAATAAGTGGAATCTACTGTATTTCCTGTTTTTATTTACTTCCATTTTGTTTCAGGTGTTTCGCCATTCCACGTTATCTTCCTATACACTGTACGACACCAGTATAAAGTAAGTTGTCTATTTTTAAAATCCTATACACTGTACACTGTACGACACCAGTATAAAGTAAGTTGTCTATTTTTTAAATGCTGTCTCCCCATGGGTATAGCCTCGACACTGGGTCCCAACCTTTCATGGCGGGCCGTGCCCATGGGGAGGGGTTCTTGAACCTTAAGTGGGCAGGGGCATCCTCAACAAAACCGTGGCTGACTGACTGACTGACAAAACCGTGACTGACTGACTGACTGACTGACTGACTGACTGACAAAACCATGACTGACTGACTGACTGACTGACTGACTGACTGACTTTAAAATACTATGGTTGTAAAACAAAAACAGTTATGATCAGTGATATTCAAATTTCTCTGACCATAGTGGAAAAATCACTTTAAATCACCCAGCCTCCCTCCCTCTTGCCTCTTGCCTCCTCCCCAACTTACCTCAAATATGTTTTCATGTTGTGGACTAATAAAAGGGAAAACAACAAGTTCTGTATAAAGTGAAGTTTGTTTTATTTAACGACGCCACTAGAAACACATCGATTATAAATCAGCGGTTATTGAACGTCAGACGCATGGTTATATTGACACATGGTCACAGAGGAAACCCACTGTCACCGTTTAATGGGCTACTCTTACCGAAAAAACAGCAAGGGGTCGTTTATGTGCACTATCCCATAAACAGGATAGCAGACACCACGGAATTTGATAAACTAGTCGTGTACCACTGTCTGGAACGGAAAATAGCCCATAAAATGTTTCGACGCATCCCGCAACAGGCGGACATTCTACCTCTAGACTACGTCCCGCTCCCTGTTGAAGTAAAAAGCGATCAGATAAAGCCTATTATTATAGTTGACACCTTATTAGGAAGTTAATTCCTTATCGTGTTTTCCACCTCAGTGGGAACTCCAACGAAGCAAACGAGAACTTTTTTTTATTTTCTAAATTTAGTAAGCTTCCGCGTTAGTTAGGTTTCCGTGAATAGGAAAACAAACTCTATTTCAAAAATAAAGTTTATTCGTTTAACGACCCTACTGGAACACATCGATTATAAATCAGCGGTTATCGGACGCTAGTCGTATGGTTATATTGACACATGATCTCAGAGGAATTTGAATCTACTGCTCTAAATGTCATCTACGTTGATCTCCGCATGTAAATTAGTAAGCAAAATATTTTTTTTGGATTTTATTAAATTTTTTCCGCTTTCTGTTTTGCGTCATTTGTTCGTTTTGGTCTTGAAGCAAGAACTCTGTTTCAAACTTCAAAGTTCGCGACAGACATGTATTGAGGAAAAGGACGCAGATTTTCGATGGCTTCAGCTTTTCGGTTTTAAATTTTTGGCGGCAAGTCTTGGTCTTGAAGTAAGGCAGACATTAAAATGTTTGGGTGATGTTAAACAGATGTTTTTTAATGCATTTATTCATTCGTTCGTTCGTTCGTTCGTTCGTTCGTTCGTTCGTTCGTTCATTCTAGGCGTTGTAGCTTGAAAAAGGACTGTATGTACTTAAATCGGGATATCATTCATAGGCGGATCTAGAGGGGCCCAGGGGCTCGCCTCCCCCCATAAATTTTACTATAATTATATTAATTTTAATTTTTTACGTTAGTTTTGAAATTTCTCTTACTACATGTACATGCTTCATTATTCACCCCACCCCCCCCCCCCCCACCCCCACTCTAAATGGATTTTCTGGATCCGCCACTGTCATTGTGTGACCTAGGCGATGAGGCTTTAGTATGCGCGATACACTAAGCGCCTGTTGGTGTAAACTGCGCTATGACATGCGAGGTTCTGTGTGTTGTATTGCGTGATTTGCACACATTAAGTGACGGCGGAGACGGTAAACATCGTTTAGAAGCACGTCACGAAGATGAACTGGCAACCACAGACTCTGTATCGTATCTGTGGCCTATAGGGAGGAGAAAGAAAGCATATTGAACACAGTGTATCTGTCATTATCTTACTCTCTTCATGTTCTTTCTGTCTCTGTTTCTGTCTGTCTGTCTGTCTGTGTGTGTGTGTGTGTGTGTGTCTGTGTGTGTGTCTCTCTCTCTCTCTCTCTCTCTCTATCTCTCTCGCTCTCTTTCTCGCTCTCTCTCTCGCTCTCGCTCTCTCTCTCTCTCTCTCTCTCTCTCTCTCTCTCTCTCTCTCTCTATCGCTCTCTCTCTCTTTCTCGCTATCTCTCTCTCTCTCTCTCTCTCTCTCTCTCTCTCTCTCTCTCTCTCT
>JAUTCZ010045853.1:0-11997 GCA_032273805.1 Melanodrymia brightae | reverse complement strand
ACCTTATTCAATTTAATGAAACTTAAGTCAAAACTTAAGAAAAACTTAAGTTGTTTGATAAATACCGCCCCTGGTCATATATTGATGTACATACAATTATCCAAAAATGTTATATTTTAGATACGGTAACTATAAAAACAAATCCACACTTGGTCTGTTTTGTGCACTTTTGTTTAAACTGTAGTTTTGTTTTTGTTTTGCATGATGGTTATAGTGGAACTTTTAACACTTGTTCATAATCTATGAAGTTCTATACACTGTTTTCTACTTAGTTCTTTATGATATTCAATAATTTCAGTGGTCCAAATGACCATATTTTTGTCAACTTCGCTGATCATGGTGCACCCGGAATATTGGCCTTTTACAATAAGTTTGTAAGTATTTAAAAATACCATATATACATGATTATAATGACCTCCGCTGAATCCTGGGTAATTTGCTTTAGAAAAGGAATTCTGGGTAATTTATTCAAGAAGAGTTATCAAGGGAAATTTGCTTTAGAAGAGGAATCCTGAGAAATTTACTTTAGTAGAAGGATCCTGAGTAATTTGTTTTAAAAGAGGAATCCGGGGTAATTTGTTTTAAAAGAGGAATCCTGGGTAATTTGCTTTCCAAGAGGAATCCTGGGTAATTTGCTTTCCAAGAGGAATCCTGGGTAATTTGCTTTCCAAGAGGAATCCAGGGTAATTTGTTTTAAAAGAGGAATCCTGGGTAATTGGTTTTAAAAGAGGAATCCTGGTTAATTTGCTTTCCAAGAGGAATCCTGGGTAATTTGCTTCAGAAGGGGAATCCTGAGTAATTTACTTTTGAAGAGGAATCCTGGGTAATTTGTTCAAAAAGAGGAATGCTGGGTAATTTGCTTTAGAAGAGGAATCCTGGTTTATTTTTCTTAGAAGGTGACTTGGGGGGAAATGGAATACCTCAGCTGATTAGAAATTGTTGTATGATACAGTATACTGACTATTTTGGTTTCGAGAACGCAGAATATTTCAAACTGAAATCTGCTGCGGTTTTCTGTTCATTAAGTTGAGGTCTTCTGCTTTTGCGAAAATACAAAATTGCTGTTATTAAAAATTCCTACTGAAAACATGTCCGTACTTAGAGCTATATCGTTATATCATATTCAAGTGTAATATGTTTTAATGTGCAATATTTCTGCTGCTGTTTGTAATTCTGGATGCATCACATTTTGAGAAGACAATATAAGATTCCAAATGTTGTTATGCAGTAGTGTTCTCATTTAAAACTTGAATCTCTTACCCCGCCCGTTTTGTTGTATGTAGCCATTCTCAAGTCTGTAAATGCATGCCATCATCAGTTATATTGTTGCAGTATTAATTGTGCACTTTGATTGGTTTGCTTTGGATGCTTATGCTATGATTGCTTTAGGTTTTGGATGCTATTAACTCTTTTACAGGCATAATAATGAATTGCTTTAGACTGGATGCTATTAATACTTTTTCAAACTGTATTAATAAATATGTTGCACACTAATGGAAAATGAATTAACAAATTTATCAATTATTATCACTCAATGTTTTCAAGGATGCACTTTAGGCCAATTCAGGCAAACATTATTAACATAATATATGCACTGAATGTTGAAGCGTGCCTACACAGTGAGAAAACTAGTTTCACTACTGTACTTTTTAGTATTGTGACTTGTGGTGAGTTATAAAATAAAATTAGAATATGTTTCGACTAAGATATTTTAAATTCAATAAAAGATTATCAGCCAAAAAGTGTTATTATTTAAATTTATGTGATCTGTAGATCTATGTATCTTAAAGATCACAAAAAATTATTATAAGGAATTTGAAGACATAAACAAAAAGTTGTTGTACATACATGTAGTTAACTTCCAAGGAAAACTTTATTTGAACACTGATTGGTTTCCTTTACAGCTCCATGCACGAGACCTGATGTCAGCGGTTAAGAAGATGCATACAGAAAACAAATATGCAAAGGTTAGGAGAAGTAAAATATTACACAAGATTTCACTGATCTCATAAAGATTTGTTCCAAAACGTATCCAGCGAGCAAAAGTAGTTGGATACATTTTACAACAACAAGTTATAAGATCAGTGATCTCTTACAGACACGAGTGTAGTATTCTATTCCTACAATCCCTGAAAAAAATATCAATTTAAACAAATGAAATGCACTGCTGCAACTATAAATTCTGTGGAAAGTTGTTAAATGCATTGTGTGGCATCAAACGAAATGCTACGTCATACAGCGTATTGATGTTACGGCCAGACACTCAATCAACAAATCAGGTCACTCACTTTTGCTCATTGGATACATTATGAAACAACCCGTTATAAGATCAGTGATCTCTAACGGCTACTCATGTATTACTGTATTCTCCAGACAATAGCGTGACCTTAGTAGTGTTCAAACTAATTAGCTGCAGATTTTGTTAATGTCTTCCTTCGATGTACAAAAAGTCATATAATGATATTTAAAAATTTCTGTTTACGCACAAATGAATTTGCATATAACTGACTTCACTCCATAGTCACTATTTACCCCAAAATGGCGAGTGATTCTCTTTAAGTGAACTAAATGTTATACTGATATCTTAAAATATTTATCAAATAAACTGCAGCGACATCAGAGCGGGTTTTTTAAGTGGGAGTGGCCAATGATAGTGATCATTATTAAACAAAGCTAAGTATTCTTGAATTTGAAAAAAAACCCTACAAAAATCATATAAAATGGGGGGCTATAGCACCCCACACGACCCCCTCCCCTGGTTTCGACGGCCCAGAACTGTAATGGCAAAATGAAATACTGAGAACATATTAAGAGTAAGCAACATACCGGGAAGACAAGAGCAGTTGTACAGGTCTTCACCATTTGAACAGCTGCCACCATTACGGCATGGATTTGAAACACACTCATTGATGGCTAACTCACACATGTTGCCATGGTAACCAGGTTTACAATAGCAGGTGTAACCACCTGTAAGTAAAGTGAAACAAATGATTATTTTATTTGTTATCTAAACTATGCAAATTTGTTGTGCTCACATAAATTAAGTGTAAAAACATTACATGGTGAAAAACTAATCGATATGCCATCAAAGTGACTGAATAAATTTGGGGTATTTTATATGCCAAACAGTTAATGTATTACAAAAAATATAAAAATAGTAACCGGTCTTCATAGTATAGTGGCTAGACCACTCGACTCAAGGATGGTAGGTACTGGGTTCGAATCCTGCTCTAGGCATGGAATTTTTAACCGTGAGTGATCCGCAAGGCTCATTGAGAGTTGTACACCACTTCTACTTCCACCAGCCAATGTCCGACTACTGGTTAATAAAGGCTGTGCTATTGACTGCCTGTGAGAAAGTGCATATAAAAGGTCACCCCTAGAACACATTGATTAATCAGAGATTATTGGATGTCAAACGCACGGTTATATCAACACTTGGTAACAGAAGAAACCCGCTGATGCCACATAGGCTACTCTTCTTCGAATAACAGCAATGGATCATTTATGTGCACTCCCACAGAGAGAATAGCACACCCAACAGCCTTTGATACACCAGTCGTGGATCACTGGTTGGAATGGGAAATAACCCAACAGGTCCACTGAGGCGGCTCGATCCGTCAGCCTATCAAACCTCAGGCGGATGCTCTACCACTGAGCTACACCCCGCTTCCTATCAGTTCACAATGAGTTAAGAAACTATTCTATCAGTGAACAAAACATACCAGCAGGTTTTTCCACACAAATGCCATTTGGAGCACAAGGGTTGTCCATCTGACAGATCCTGACAACGGCCTGACATTGCTGTCCCATGTAACCATCCTGACACTGACAGCGGTAACCATTATCAAGATCCAAGCAGGTACCATTGAACAAGCATGGCTGACTCAGACATTCGTCGATATTAGTGAGACAGTCATCACCAGTGTAACCTGCAGTAAAACCAGTCATAATCAAAATAATAAGCAATTGGCTTTCTGGGTGTCATCTACTATAGATGATGTACATTTTAATGTTGTTACAGGAAATGTGGTTTGCTACAGGCTATAAACTGGACCATTTTTCTAGGCAAATACCTCTGACTTTTTTTTTTATTGAGGTAGTCAACATTAGGATGACTTATGTTAATTGGGTATTTTCCCCTTTAAAAAAGTAACAATTTGCACTTTTCACTGTATAAAGAAAAACCCTTTTTTTATTTAGTCGAAAATAATTAAAAAAATTTAAATTGTTTTTCATAAATTTTGTTTTTTGAAATTTGGACTTTTTCTGAGAAGGAATTGTCCCTAGGGATATGGGACCAGGTAACCATCCTTAATTACATGGTAGATTAAACTCTGTGCTACCTGTGTTGTATGTATGTACACGTAGTAGAGAATATGTTGTGTGACATACCTGCAAGGCACTCACAACTGAAGCTGCCCACTGAGTTGATACACCTGACAGCATTGACACATGCAGGTGAAGCAGCACTACACTCATCCACATCCGTCTCACACAATGGTCCGGAGAATCTGCACAGATAACCAACAAAATAGCACCCTTAAAGGCATAATTCATAGCTTTAACACGTATGCCACCACACTTGTAACATTTTTCAGGCTCATGGAGCATTTTTTATTATAAAAATTTACATTTATTTAAATCTTATTACATCTTACAATAATAATATTATTTATATTCAATGCATTTGTAGTAAATGTAATAATAATAATACTAATAATAATAGTAATAATTTGTTGTAATAATGGTCCTTGAATTTTTTTCTAAAATAATTTGGTATGAGACAAATTATTTTAGGCAAAGTACAGATTAAGTTATTATAATTATTCGGATGAGAAACACATTAGACATACACAATTTATATTGAAATGCAAATAAGACCCGTTTAACAATATTTGAATTTCCTATCATACACAAATACTTGTTCTACACCAAAACAATTATTATTTGATAGTACATGTACTTTAATATTCAGTATGAAATACTTATTTAATAAATGTAATAAAAACTGTAAAACATGTCGTACTTGCCGTTGTAAATTTTCACAATTTAAAAAGACAAAGACATAAATACAGTGTCACTCAGATTCTCAGTTGTAATACTTGATGATCAATATTTGATAACAAGTTAACTGTGCATACTCGACAACAATTTTAATCACCATTTTAATCAACACAATTCCACCTAACTAGACACTTCTAATTCGCATCATCCTCAAATTCTGTCCTCAAAAATCTTTTATTGAATTCCAAAACCATATTATCTTCTGAGAGCAAACATTATCAGTGTGTAATTATCTCTGCATTGTTATATCTCCAGTTTCAAATATCACACAAAGAATTTCAAAGACAAAAAGGGAAATGAGACAAATTGGTGATGACGACATGGATTGCGCGGCATGACTCCATACCACCTTCCTTTAGATGTAACAGTGTCAACATAACTCAAAGTGGTCATCACAAAGGAATGGAGTAATCTCCTCTTACTGAAGAGCTTGACAAGAAGTTATGAATGCATGATAAATACACTTAATTGAACAATGAATGCTTTTATCAGTAAAATGGATGGATTTCTTGGTCCTAGCTCCATATATCCCACAATTCTTACATTGGCAAACACTTATTAAAAGAATTGTACGGTACTTGGAAAACACTTCGGCAAACTATGTATCATGTCAGAAACCAAAATGGGAAAATGAAAAACTTCCTGTATAGTTTTATAAATGGTAGATTGGAATTTATTTATTCTTAGATTGTGATTTCCCAGGAGAAAATTCTTCCTGGGCAGGAAAAAAAGGAGAAATGACGAAATAACAGGAGACTTCTGTGGTAAATAGGAAGGCTGACAGTGGTATGTTCAGAGAACAAATATATCACGAATACTTTCTAGACTGGTTTTTTAACATAATAATAAATAAATGTGATATGATAGAACACGATTGGTACCAGCCAAATATTTCGCGAGTCCTCGCCATCCTGAACATGCCTCGGGTCTGTCCCTTTTCCTTTCATAATACATTATAAGTGAGTATCTTGCAGTAATAACATACAGCTATGCAATCAGGTTAGTGCTTACCCTGAAGAACATTTACAGATGTTTGCACCATCACTGACCACACATTGTCCCTGGTTTTGACAAAGATTCGATGCACAATCCTCTACACCTGCACCAAAGTATGGTCCTGAAATTTAAAACCACAATTTTAAAATTCAGCTACACATGCCCAGATTTTGTCCACAGTTCTACACTAATCTAGCAAGTAATTCTTAAATCCAGTAATAATGTACACAAAGATATCACTTCAGTCATTTCTTTCACCTTTCAAAATCATTTGTCTGTGCACACAACCAGCTAAAGGACAGACATACAATTTCCTGGACGGTTAGTTAGTTAGTTAGTTAGTTAGTTAGTTAGTTAGTTAGTTATAACTTATTTACGTGTTTATATCCAATTAAGGTTCAAGCACATCTGTTCTGAACATGGAATCCGGCCGCCTCGACTGCCTGCCCAGGACAGAAGTTAGTGTTAGTATGAGAGACGAAACCAGCTGTTTATTACTAAACAGCAAAGGATCTTTCATATGCACTCTCCCACAGACAGGACAGTAGTGGGACACTGGTAGGTGTAAGTGGTGTACACATACCCATTGAGACTTGCGAAGTACTCACTATAGGGTTGGAGCTGGTACTGTGATTAAAAATCCCATAGTCTCAAGCAGGATTCGAACCCAGTACCAGCCTGAAGCCCAAAATGTTAACCAATACACAATGGAGGCCAGTAGGATTGTCAAAAACACAATACTAAATTAAAATGGTGACAACTTGAGTACAATGCAAACAAAACACAATTGGCTTTGACTTAAAAAAAAGGGTATGCTGCAGTCATCACCCCAAGGGACCTCTGCTGAATGGACTGTTATTATGAATTAGGAAAGTAAGGGATCTCCTAAGTGAAAGCAATGTCTGCTTAAGCTCACAGTGATGTTTATAGGACCACATCCTGCAAACAGCTATTGTATTTCATTTCAATGATTCACCAAATGCATTCAACGTTAAAACTGTGAAAAAAACTGACTAATGTATTAACTGCACCCATGATAATACTTTTTTTGTAAATTGCTTGGGTTTATCGATTAAACAAGTAAAAGTCAAATTAGGATTTTTAATCATTTTTGTGTGGAAAGTGGTATAAAAACAGTGCAATAAAAAAGTATCCTGCTGGTCTAAGTGGTGTAGTGGTTTAACCACTGGGCTCAAGATTGGTAGGTATTAGGTACTGGGTTTGAATCCCACATGAGGCGATGGGATTTTTTATTGCTGTACCGTCTCCAACCCTAGTGAGCGCTATGCAAATCTCAATGGATAGGTGTACCGTGTACACCACTTACTTGATTTGAAGTTATGTGCAGCCTTAAGTGTTTTTAGTTAAACCTCAGTAAACTGAACACCTCTCTAAACCAACATTTTACTCAGTCCCAATTGTGTTAAGTTTAGAGGGGTTTCACTGTAATATAAATAATGTAAAGTGTTATAAAAATGAAGCAAAAGTGTAAAAATTTATTTTTGTTAAATAAAATTTGTTTAAAGTGGGAGTGGATGTAGGCTAACATGCATGGGTAAAATACCCACAGTTCACTACTGTGATAGCCCTGCACAAACTCATATACAATGTACATGCATCCATTTAACAGTCTATCCAAATATCTGTCTATGCATTGTGCATGCATCAATCATCATCATGATACTACATAACTATCAGTACTGCACCGATACAGTGCTCATACATGTAGTTATAGCCAGTGATTTTCTCCACTTCATTTGAATTGATTCGATAAACAAAAGCACTGACCGGATCTGAAAATTGAAAGGCTATTAAGAGAAGTCAGTCTGCGGTCAAGATGAAGCAGAACTATCAATTGACCATCAGTCTTAGAACTAGCTATAAATCTCTTACTTTCATGATACAATATAAAGATGCATGCAGATGACAAACTGCTCTGATAAAATCCAGCTAAAATCTCAAAGACTGAAAAAAAATATGTGCTCTTTTAGATTCTCAATTCTAAACACTGAATGTTACTTAGCACTTGTTAGATAGTTAGCCAAAACAAAAAATCATAAATACATAAGAATCTACATGTATTAGCAGGGCTGTGGGTTGGGTTGGGTTGGGTCATTTTTGGTGTGCTTCCATCTGATACTGTAAAAGTACACCTGTTGTTTTTTTTAAAACAATATTTATTCAACAAATAAGTGGATCGGCAAACAGGCAAAATGCCTATATAAATGCCTCTCATGGACACCCCTTTCATGGGCACAACCTCTGACTTCACCAGAGAGTTCTGTCCATGACAGGGCAGGGTTATGGTTAAAGTTAGAATGAAATATAACCCAGATCTAACCTTCCAAATGACGGGGATGTTCAGTTTGAAGGGAGAGTGGTAGCCATGTTGGATTTATTCTAAAGTAAAAATCCCTACTATAAAATATTTTTTCCCCTAGATACATCTTTTTTACAGATTTTGTTTTACCTTTCATAACACACAGTATTTGATATTAGATGGTCCCTTTCCACCTCAAAATTCACTCCGACATGTACAGTAGTCTTGAAGATAAATCCATACCTTAAAATTTATGATGATTGGCACACAATATCTCAAAAAGAGACCTTAAAACAAGTGTAAAATAAGAAGACGATTACAGACAAGGTAAACATAACCAGATGGGAGGCCATTTTTTATTCAATCACCAATTTCATCCGGATAGGGCGACAATAAACAAACCATTAAATGAAGACATCATGTGAGTAACTAGATTTAAACATCTCTGTTGTCGGTGATGCTGGAGACAAGTTTAATCAAAACTAGCCAATAGGCTTGACCCTAGGAGGTCTTCCAAGGTGAACTCCTGCTTCCAGCTAACACTAATGGCTGCAAATCACAGTTAATTAAGTTGAATCCCAACTGGTCATTAACAGTGGATATTCCAACTGGCCTGGGAGTGATGCTCAGAAATGATTGGTCATATTACATGGCTAGGAGAGGAAATAAAGTCCTTTGATGTTTGAGAAATGGCCATAACGAGTAATCTGTATAATTTGCTTAAGGCTTGTTTTAACACTACAATAATGATTACAATAATGACAATGCTGCTGGATGACTTGTCAACTCAAACACACCACAATGTGTAGCCACAATACCATTATACATTGTCAACTCAAACACTACTATAGAAAGCCATAAACAATTCTATACCGTTAGACATTGTTAACACAAGCATACCACAATGCAATGAATGCATAGCCACAAGAAATTCTATATCATTATACATTGTCAACTTAAACAATTCTATACCATTAGACGTTAACTCAAACACTACTTACTATACATTGTCAAAAACAATTCTATACCATTAGACATTGTCAACTCAAACACTACAATACATTGCCATAAACAATTCTATACCATTAGACATTGTCAACTCAAACACTACAATACATTGCCATAAACAATGCTATACCATTAGACATTGTCAACTCAAACACTACAATACATTGCCATAAACAATGCTATACCATTATACATTCAGAAGTTTCCCCAGAGCCAAAAGGAATAGGGCGCCTCTACTCCTTACCTGTTTAACTAAGCACTTTGATTTATTATAATTCATAAGGAAATTTGTAAGCACTTTGATTTATTGTAAGGGGTTTGCAAGATGCTGAAATTCACTTGTCTGTCCCTGTACTACATTGTATGTATAATATATAATCTATCAAATTTGTACTCATGCATTTTACATAAATTTATAATAATTATTTTTAAATTTTGAAAATGTACAAGCGACATAAAAACATCACATACTTAGTAATAAACAATTATATACTGTTATATGTTGTCAACTATTCACGGAACTTTCTGTTGCACAGAACATTCTATTGACAGAACATTGTTTTCACAGAACACATTTTTTTCACAGAACAGTTTATTCACAGAACATTCTTTTCATGGAACATTTTATTGACAGAACATTCTATTCACAGAACAGTTTATTAACAGAATTTCTGTTCATGGAACATACATGTATCAGCACTCACATTGACCTTCACAGAACATATTATCAGCAATCACATTGACCTTGCGTGAATGACACATCCATCAACACTGACTGGCAGTTTGATCACGATGGCCGCCGATGATGATGATTTTCTTGCAGCTTATAAAGGGTCAAGATCGGATCAGTGAGTAAATGAATGGTGGAATATTGATGTATTTTAGCACAGGTCCACCACAACAGTCTCAAAGATGGGATCAAGCTACTACAAGCTTTTTAAAAGGAATCTTCTGTTTATTTTTGTGTTGGATTTTGTTGACTACTTTGCTATGCAGATTCAGGAATATGGAGCTAGTGAAATATTTTGTATGTGTGAAATAAAAATTGGGAATAATACATATCACATGTTTAATAAAATACAATCAATTTATGATGTCGGAAATCTAAAATAGAAAGTTCAAGAAAAGTTTTCAATTTTCAGAATAGTTTGACCTTTGATGTTAAGGATCCAGGAACCTCAATACATATACATTGCATTATAAACAAACCAAATATTTAAACTATTTAATACATGTACACCCATTTGTACATAGCTCATACAAAAGTTAAAATATTTCTTTTTTTTTAATATATTGAGGTTGCATTATTTAGGAGGATATTTTGTATTACGAGGTATTATATAGCTGTAATGGGTATACTTGAATCTTAAGAGGGATTTTATTACAGGCATCATTGGGGAGGGATGCTACAAGCTGTAAACACATACCAACCAGTGGAGGGAGGGTCTTTAAGACAACGCCTGAGTATATTCTGTGAGTTCCCAGACTATACATACCCAACCCACCCCAACCCTTTGAGGTGAAATTACAATGTTCCGTTAAACTAAACATTTTGTGAATATCACTCGTGAAGTTAACGTTAAAAATTGGATTGCTGCAAAAAATAAATTTAATCAATCAATATTAGTTTTACGCATTTAAAATGCAAATTGCAGACTCTGGCTGGAAACGACAACTTTAATGTGACAGAAATGAATCATGCACGTTGCACAATCTAACAAACACAGTGCATGACTGGTCGATTTCCGGAAGACTTCACATCAAAGAACAAAGCGTTTTCCTCCATCTCTCACAAGACGGGTGTCTCCTGTACAGTGTTATTAAACCATCTGTCAATGCCTCACTGTCACAATGCAGCCTAAATTACCAAACGCATGTGTCAGTCTTCTTTGGCTATTTAGTCTCTAAGATGTTTCATTTAACAATGTTAAATGGTGTCCATATCTTCGCAAAAATTCTTCCAGATAACACTGTCTGATGCCACAAATCATCAGTGCTCCTACAATTTGCGGTGTTTTTGCTCTTCAGTGTTTTCACATGGTATTATGGCTGGAGCCCTCGAGGTGTGAAGATATTACAGAGTGCAAAAAGTTTCTAATTATTTCTTCAGAAGCCGTTCATTATTTCTCTCAAAGAGGCATTTGTCTGCATGAAGTTTATTGAAAAATGAGTCATTTAAAAAAAACGATTTTAATTATTTAAGAATGTTTCTTCTTGTAACAAAATGCAAGTTGGACAAAGAAATTACAATGATATAATGAGTCACTGGTTTGTTTTCCCAGTAACAATTGCAACAAGATTAAATGTTAGATATAAATAATAAAAAACAAATGTAACGATGGATGTAAATAAACCTATACATAGATTTAGTTCATAAATGCCACCCCCATCCCCTATCAAGATTTTCATTCCAACCAGTTTTCAGTGACACACCATAAATTTCGATCAACCAGTTGTGGGATTTGTTAATATTTCTGTATAATTTTATATGCATTGACTGCTGGCATCTAAATGTTACTGCACATTTTAAAGAAAGTAAAGTTTGTTTTATTTAACGACGCCACTAGAAACACATCGATTATAAATCAGCGGTTATTGGACGTCAG
>JAUTCZ010045842.1:0-11997 GCA_032273805.1 Melanodrymia brightae | reverse complement strand
TTCTGTATGTTTTTCACACGAATTGTGTTGTAAACAAATAACTTGTGAATTTAAACCCTATAACATGGTAGGCCTACGGTACATACATAAATAAAACGGCCCAAGAGGATAGATAGATCTATGTTCTTTATTTACCCCCAACATATTATGAAGAATTGTTTACAAGTCACAAAGAAGCATAAAAGTAGTTCCGCGTGATTCTAAAAAAAAATTTGTTCGAGTTACGAACAAATTTTTTGTGGACGGCTCGACCAATCAGATTGCAGTAAACACTATAATGGAAAAATAATTAATTTACATATATATATTTATTATTTACTAATAAGGCTCTAATCCCAGTATAGATATAAAGAGCCAATTATAGATAATTAATGAAATTTTGTAAAAAAAAACAAATTTTAATATATACCAAAGTAATATTTTACCATGAAAAGGGAGGATCCAGGTTTCTTGAGACCCCCAAAATCTTCCATTGTAATTGATATACCAGACAAAATGGGATTTTCACAATTACCCTCACATCATGATTTTTTTGGTTATAAACTAAAGACACCATGGATATCGCTTTCAAACTTCTAAAATGACATTTTTAACCCCTGCACAGAATACTGTGTATGAATCTGTCTTTACATAAATCACGTTCATGTACTTGCAGACAAACAAGTCTCACTAATAATAACCTGGTGTTGAGATTGAGTCAGTGAATTCGTGAATGTTTAATGAAGAAGAACTTACATGTAAACTGTGTGGACCTAATCCCAATTAGTTAGTAGTCACACCTGTATAGATTAATCCTGTTACACAAACAATATGTCAAGAACATGCACATATTCGAAATGAAGAGCCAAATTGGCAGAATTGCCTTTTAACAAGCCACTAGGTAAATATTAGGCTTTTGAATACTGAGTACACACAACTACTTACAACACTCCGTACAATATGGAGAAATCTGTAGGCAAATGTTCACCAACAAGTCGCATAGTTCGTATTATCGGTAGTAATAGTTACATGCATAATATATGACATGTACGATATAGTATGATGAGTTCTGGTAATTGGAGAGCATGCTGACATTAATTTAGGTCAATATGATTAGATGAGAAAAACCACATTGCAGATCACATCTATATGTACACTGTACGTGATATTTTGTCAGTCAATATTTACGGTATGTGTTCATAAAATCCAACAAATTAAATTTTCCATTTTATACACATGTCACGATGTGTATCCTACTTACTCTTCAAATTAAACATCTTTATTCGACTACTTACATACTAAGTTGTAGGTATCTGTCAAATTTATAATAATGTACTGGCCATAGAGCAGAAGATTCTGGACAATAGAAACAGTCACGTTAATATTTTGTGTAATGTTTCATACTGTATACATGTATACACAACCTGTACATGTAGTAATAGTGTACTCAAACAGTAATTGCTCAAAACAATATAATTATTATAAACATACATGTATGTAAACAAAAACAACTGTAAACACAGTCAAAATACGCATTCACTGGTACTTGTAAGTGTAAATGTACTTACACAGGAGCAGCTGGTACACAAAATTAATGTCCGATAACGTAGCTTATACACTATACAAATGCAGAAATAATCTTTGGCGTGATCATATCAGAAAATAATCCACAACCTTAGCGAACATACCTACAGCAGCTATAAAATACAAGTACAAATAATGGAGTCTAACACTGTTGTATTCTGGCATCAGGCTAAGCTCCTCACTTCAGTGCCAACAACTACGCATCCTAGTGATGGAATGTATAAGTACAAGTTCCCAGCAATAGATCATTAAGATGAAGCAACTCCTACTACATGAACCGTATGTATCATACAGTATACATGTGCTGGTACATGTATGTCATCTCTAAGTCTAATATCTCAAGTACTGAACACAGTACAAAACAATACCAATAATTATATCACACAACTTCCTGGATCAGATGAATATCAAATAACTTAACAGGTCTATTTATTTATTAATCAATCATTCTTAGTTTTATAATACACAAACGTAATAAAATAATACATTAATTTGTCAACGTTTGAAAAAAAAAAAGTGTTTAAATGAGAGACAACAAAATTCTTGACATCAGTTACCACACTAAGCCGTTGCATTTAGCAATTGAGAAATCCAAACAATGAATAACAGAGAATTTTATCTCAATAATAAATGGTTTTTTTTTTAAAAACTGGAAAAACAGACAGCTGATTTGAAAAAAAAAGAAAAAAAACTATTTGTACTTGGTTTTAAAACTAAATCTGCTATTTCTGTTATTGTGTGGAAGTTGGAATTCACTTCCAGTTCTGTTCAATGTGTCAAGCGGTAACTACATGTATAGAAAGCAGTTCTGTTCAGAGCGGTTATGATGTCTTGTGAATGGTGGAAAATGGCAAATAGCATGTCATATGATATAATAGTGACATCATAAGTGCACTCTGTGTAGCAACACCAAAGCATTTCAGTTTATTTCGATACACATCTAGCAACCAGTGTATCAACAGTGATTTGGTAGAATTCAATTCTAGTTCCAAACGTATCAAAGTGTGTTAGTGAAACCATATTTGGTGTGTCAACGGTGAAGTAGAAACCAATCAGTTTATTCCCCCTTAATACCTTATCATTAGACAATTAAATAATGTATTTATAAACATGTATTCTGCATTAGTTTATCAGTTGCAACATTTTGGAAACGAGGTGTCATTTAAAATCCATTCATAAAGAAAGAACTTTTTTGGAAGAATTAATATATTGATCATTAACTTTTGAACAGCAGCCTCTGTAGGAAATTGTTTCAAGTTTGTAGAACTTCCATACACAAAGGAAGCCAGAATAGTCTGATGTAAAATCCCAGTAATTCACCAGCGCTGAGTACAGTAATGATCTTACATGTGTAGATGTATGATATGCACTTTGTGAAATAGTTGATACATGTTGTTTTCATCAACATATCAGTGGGAGTCGAAGTATATCTCAGTTCAAACCGAGGGAAGATAACATTAAGCCCAGACAGCAGTTAAGAGACTATAACCAGCCAGGCTGGTCCATAGAGGCTAATTTACCAGTAAACCCATCATCCTCCAACCAGCTTCCTGTATATTTATATCTATTAACGTCCTCAATTATGCAGCAAAGAGCACTCTTTGATGTGGTTGAACCAGTTCCATACCAGACTATTGTGAACAGTCTTCATTGACATATTATTATATCATAGGCTGGTAAACATCCACCCCATCCCCATCCCACCCACTGAGGCAAAGGGTCTGCTCCACATAACTAGTAGGGGTAAAAATTAGGGTAGGTACATGTAGGGTTAGCCTAAACACACCTATTTGTTTTGTCATGTCAGTGTTTATTTATACATTATAACATGAATAGGAACAAGTACTGAATACCAAAGCTCCTTTATTGTAAAGATGACAAGGATTTTTTATACAAACAAGAATAATATTTATACCGTTTCATTATATTAAAGAATGTTACAAAAAGATAATTACATTGGAACTGAAAGAAGATGAAAAGGGATCACATACATCAATAAACACATTATAAACGTCTCAGAAAGCCACATTAAGTCAGCCAGCTATAAGATTCGCAAACAAACGTGTATTGACTATGTCCTGATCATCTCATTCAATCTAACATCAATAAACATCACAGGTGACCGATCTATCTGAGAGAAAGCTATATTATCACAATAAATAATAACTCCAATCCAGAAAACATTATTCTACTTAATTGGTCTGGATACAATATAAATGTATAAATCAGATGGATTGAGTGAACTTTTTTTTCAGAATGGTAATAAAAGTTTAACCCAAAATGTACATGCATGCAAATTATTGTTGATATCCGATGCCAAAGAATATGTACTTAGCAATAGCTTGAACAATATTAAATATGTAATACAACCTGGCAACATTTAGCAAAAATACACATGTAAGGATGACCAGACTGAAATTTTGAATGGTTGTGGAATTACATGTAGGTACATTTACAGTACCGGTACATGACAGGATTGGATAAATTCCATTCCCAGCAGCATGGGGCTACCTGATTTTGCTCCTGTGCTAATGCTTTAGCATGTGCAGGAAGCCCACTTGGCTACCAAATAAATATATCAATAAAGCTTTATATAAGAAATATTTCTGATATAATTGCCAATTACATGCATAAAAAAGTAGTTTTCCCCCCATCTATATGAAATATTGCTCTATTTTATCAAGATGCACTTGACAGTTATATACATGCATTTACCAGCATACGGTACTTTAAATGTAAACATCCAGCATGTTTATCTTATTTCCATTTTTTTTACGTGACATCATGCGGTTCTTTTTTAATAATATTTATTATTATTTTATACATACAATAATTAACATTGATTTATGGTCTTCATACGAATTACTTACAGCTATAAATATGATTACATGTTGCCTGCGAGTAGCATTCAGTTCAAGCCAAGGTTAATACAAATCTGTTCTGTATGCCATACACGATTCTCCACTGTATTCAACTAAGCAGGAGGAACATGCCAAACGAGTCTGTCAGTCATTTCATCTGTGCCACTCCATGTACCTGTACATGACCTACAACAGTCTGTCCTACACAATACCAGTTACACACCCCAGTAGGTCCACATACCAGTATGTAACTATGTGTAGTAACTACATGACACAAATCTTTTTTTATATTTTGTATCATAAATGCATTTGCCTGTCTTACCATGAAACTAAACAAGTAAACAACATGTTTTTATAGACCATACATGTGTATGTGTTTGTTTACTATAATGATGATAACAGATGGCTACACTTTGTCAGTATATTAACGTTTGTTTAACACCACCATTGGAACACATTGATTATTAATGAGAGGTTATTGTATGTCAAACGCTTGGTTCATGAATACATTAATAAACATTAAAAGGAAAGGAAATTGTTTAATGATCATAGACTATTGGATGTCAAACATATGGTCTCAAGAAGAAAAAAAATGCAGGGAAAATGCCATTCAGGTGTTAAAAACTATCTACATGTACATGTACCTAGCCAAACAAAATAATAAAAATGTTACATACATGTTATAACAAAAATCTATGCATTTAAAGGCCATTCAATCAACAAAAAAAACATGTGGGAATGTGGGGAAGACCACCTCTCCTCCCATTCCAACCCTCATATGCATGCTTTGTGCCTTCTGCACTTGCATTTCAGGCTTTGTGCCCACAATCAATGTAAAAACATCAGCCTGACTCTAAAAGCAGCATAGTTTAGGTGACCTGTTTTCAACTCACATCAATATTTAAACATGCTAACATATTGTTCAATCAGGAGGAAAACACAAGGTTATTTGGAAAAATTAACTACAGAGCTTTCTAAGATGCCTTCTGTTGAGAAAACGCTGCATAGCGTAGTTTTTTCTCTCTCGATGTGTATCATTGCAGCTATTTGTTAAAACAGTGGGTAAGTGGGGGAAACAATCAGATGCTTCAAACACTGAACTAAATCCTGTTCCAACATCGTAAAAAATTATTACCCCCTATAAAATATATATATGTACATGTATATGATATCATATATATTTTTACTATGTATAATGTAGCAAGCGACAGAGAATCTAGTAAAATAACATCATTAATTACAACTTTGGCAAAACACTAGGCTTGATTAAAGTTTTTTTCAGAGTGAGATCGAAGCAAAATGAGTTTTGAATGTATTGCAATAAAATGTGTAAATAAGGTAATAAATAGAATATTAAAATAGGTACCATCAGGGTATAATCTGGACCATTTTTAGGGTCCCTTTTTGGAAATTTGGGAAAAAACAACGCGTTACGACAGAAAAAGGGGAATTTATGTTTTTACGTTCCTTTTATTTGTTCGCGGTAGTCAATGTTAGGATGTCATATAATTGGGTATTTTCCTTTTAAAAGAATAATAGTTGGGGTTTTCCCCACATTGTAAAGAAAAGAACTTTTTATCCCAAATCATCCCTTTGGGGGGAGGGGGGAATGGAATTTTTTTCTTCAAAATTGGGATTTCTTTTTTTCAAATTGGGAGTTCCCCTCAGGGGAATGGGGCCGGTAACCGGCCCCAAATTGTATGGTAGATTAAACCCTGACCATGTATATTAAATATTAAGTTTAAGTCCCTCATTAACTAATTTAAATGTTAGTCACTCGTCAAAGCCTGTGACAAATGAAAATGATTTCACTTGGGATTAAAGCTTGATAATACATACAAATAGTATACCTAGCTCTTATAATATCCTCTATAAATAAAATGGTGTAAGTCAGCTTAACTGTATTACATTAAAGATATTGTGCTCCATTACTAGAACTGTTTTGTGTTAAAAGCACCATACATCTAGTACATCATGTACATGTAGATGCTCTCTTCTTTAAAGAATATTAGTTGTTGCTATAGAAGAAAAACTTTATTTAAAAAAATAGAGAACCTTTTAAACGTCCTAGTCGTTGTTGGTAATAAATCTTATTTTAATGTAAAAATAATTTTAATATGCAATACAAAATACCAACATAAACCAATATTAAATTTAGGGCTAGCACTGTTAATTCACTGGGTCAGCAACAAATGTTGACCTGTCAGATATGCTGTGAGTCCTTGGTTTGTCCACCCATAAAGGTAAACATACATGTACATCTACATAATTGTATATCGTATGTATCCTCTGTAGCAACAATGAAAACCAATACACAAGAGTTGTACACAACCATCACTATGCTCAGCTTTGGGACGAGGCTTTGCAGGGATGTAGTTGGCTTCTGGTCAAGAAAAGATAATGTGACATGAAGTGGGAAGTCTACTTATTCTGGAAGCTGACAGTGTGGTGAAGAGATTTCCGACACATCCCACCTGTTTGTCTGCTTGTAAGATAAATTAAAGAAATGACACAAGAAACAGGTGCGGAATTTCAATTATCAGCAATCCGTGAAGATCTTGGTACACATGTACATGTAACCGACACTGACCAATCTCTGACCTATGCGAACTTGGAATTTGGACAATTCTGCGACAGCACTTGAATGTTGTCACAAGCTAATATCGACAAGACATAGCCATTGAGACAGCCATTGTAATGAAAGTACTGTCCAGAATAAACCATTGAATTATATTGAATGGCAGAATTCAGCTGACTATCAACAATCGGCCTTACACACACATACATGTACAGTTCTGAGTGGAATGTAGAATCTAGGACTTTTTTTTAAAACTATATTTTGGCGACGGCAACGTTTAAAAATGTGGTCACAATCTATTTTTGCAAATAGCTTTTTGACAAAAATTGCAGATTTTTGTCTCAAATTACATGTACTAAGAGTAAGACTGCCTTTGTTACTACATGGATAAAGCAACAGGATGAAGGCAGATACATGTAGGTACTGTTTTGTTTTATTCCAGTACCTTTACCAACCAAGAATGAACAGAATGCTATTTAGCTCAATTTGGGAGACTTTTAAGTGAAATAAATATACCACATAAAATGAGGTCCACCCTGTACATGTAACATATATATATACATTATATAAACTATAATAATAATAATATTGATAATAATTTTGAACTTTAACAGTTTAAAAGCTAAATAAACAAAACTTTAGTTTATAATATACACTGTACATGTACATGTAATTTACTCATCAATGCCTTTTTCAAAAACCAATAAATTGAGTGACCAACTTTACTGTAAATGATTGCAGTGACTGTGTACGACTTCAGTAACCTCAACATTGGTCAAAATATGAATAATAAGAATTCAGAAAAAGTTAGATTAAGAATACTTGCCAGAGGAGACACATTGAGATAAATATCTTTTAATAAATTTTTACATAATACTTTACAACACAATACAATTAAAAAAAACAAATTGTGTGTACATATGTACATAAAATATAAACATAAGTCACATGACAATTGGTACAATCTCACCTTCATGTATGTAATATGCATGCAACGTTCAGTAAAGTCAATAAACTGATTCCCTCCCAGAATAAATGCGTTTGATGACATTGTGCCATTAGTTATTTACTGTGGCTTTATGTTCATCATTAAAACAGGGAGAAAAAGTACAAAACCAAAGCAATACTGAATACACATAATATTAGCATTACATTCTGAGCAATTGAATAAACTTTAAAGAGCGTTTACCAGTAGGCGGTAGCTGTAAAGCAATACATGTTACATATTGTGGCTACAGGCTACAGCATTGGGTAATTGGATTTTACAGTTAAAATTACACTAGCAATGTGCCCTATTTTTAATATTTATAAATAAAATTTGCTGAAAAGAAGAATTACCGGTATTATACAAAATTAGGAATTTTTAATGGCACAGGAACTGTTCCCATTGGTAACAGCTGCAATATGGAAATCTTCATGTATTAGGCATGTCTGGATATGACTTACGAAATAAATGGGAAAATTTAAAAAAAGACACTGAAAAAAAAATTTGCTTATTTTGACATAAAAGCTTTATTACTTCTTATCATAAAATACGTTTAGAACTGTACTTGAAACTAAATATGTACCTGTAGTAGTCTACCTACATGTATGACATGGATGATTAGAGAAAACCAACAGGGAACAGATGTCTGAGAGAATGAAACCTGATCATCAGTTCTTTGCCATCTGGCAAACCCTTAGATACAGGAAATATCCAAATGGTTTCCTGGCAGGTCAGGAAAATAGAACGTACAATGTAAATGAGTGCTCAGTAAAATTGCCCCCATTCATCATAATATCCCACCATGAATACTTGCATTGATCGGTGATGTACATTGTACATACATATTTATTAAGTACATGTATTTCTAATTCTATCAGACAATTCCCAGGATTAACACAGAATACCAGTCCTGTATGAAATCATGTACATACTACTGGTACTTGTATACATGTAATATATAGAAGCTTCCTACAAACATGAACGTGTCATATGTACCATGTGACCAATGTTTACGCCACCATAATGGATTACAGGAAGAGCATGTTGTCAATATGACGGTCCCAGTAGGATAAAGTGACTTTCCTGGAAGTTTACATTAAAATGATCATACCAAAAGCATGTTGAAATGGCATTTAAACAGAGATAGTGTATTAATTAAACTCAAATTGCTTAAAATATCTAACTGCAAAGAATCGAGTCCATATGCATTTGACACAGACACATTAAGTTAAATCATTTGATAATTTATCGGAGCGGGACATAGTCTAGAGTTAAAAGTGTCTGCTTGTGGCGGGATGGGTCGTGGGATCGATCCTCCACAGCGAAAAACAGTTTATGGGTTATTTTTCATTCCAGCCAGTGATCATGGACTGGTTTATCAAATTCCATGGTGTGTGCTATCCTGTCTATGGGATAGTGCACATAAAAGACCCCTTGCTATTTTTCGGTAAGTAGCCCATGAAGTGGCGACAGCAGGTTTCCTCTGAGACCATGTGTCAATATAACTATGCGTCTGACGTCCCAATAACCGCTGATTTATAATCGATGTGTTTAGTGGCGTCGTTAAATAGAACAAACTTTACTTTTTGTAATTATAAAAAAGCACAGCAAGTCTACATCCATTCTATTTGGCTGTGAATCGTAAGTACATGTACATGTCATCTCAACTTACACGTAATCTCCCTCTGACTGTCTTATGCTGAGGCACACATTTGTCATTTAGATTTAAGATACAATTTAAAACACTTAATACATGTAACTATGAAATGCAGCTAGACAAGTCAAAGTGTTGAAATGTGAATGCAGACCCTTTTTTAGCCATGGTTCTGGATGTTGAAATTAACTCCACTGGAACACATTGATTAAGAATCAGCTGTTATTGGATGTCAAATGCCCAGTATTATACACTTGGTCACAGAGGAAACCTGCTGCCGACACATAGGCTACTCTTCTTTGAACAACAGCAAGGGATCTTTTATGTGCACTTTCCCATAGACAGAATAGCACATACCATGGACTTTGATAGACCTATCGACTTCGTGGATCTCTGGTTGGAATGGGAAATAACCCAATGGATCCCCTAAGTAGGATGGATCCTTCAACCCATCGAGCATCAGGCACTGAGCTTTTCCTCGCTCACAACACTTAGAGATGATAACCTAAACATTACTACATGTAGTTATTACAAAAGTCTGGGATAAAATTTTACATGAGCTGTACATGTAGGAGCTCACCCACCAGTAAACCAAACTATGTTTACTAAGTATCTCAGACATGACAAATAAGTATATTTGTCAACATTCAATAAACTTAATCTCACTATTTATTTTGTGGGGTTGAAGGTATTCACTATTGCACAGTATTTGTACAAAAAATAATTGGTATGGATAACAAAGTTAATATACAGATGGGGTAATCGCTAATGTTTAAATCTATTATTTTCTCTAATATTTCAGGTGAACATGAACTTCTCAAGCGTCTGCTTTCGATGGCCCAGAAGAACCAGGTTTGGCGCAGCTATATTGGAATTGGCTACTACAACTCGTACACACCTACCACCATCTTACGCAATATGTTTGAAAATCCAGGATGGTATGTCATTTGTAGACTCACTTGCATATAATTTATGAAACAACCCAGATTGAAATTTTAATTATATTTTTTACATGCCAAAATATGTTGGTTTAATCCATTATAAAAAACGAACTTGTAAGAAGCAGATACATGTCTTACACTGACATTTCAGTATATGTTGTAAAACGGGTATTATTAGCATATCTGTAATTTTCGCATTTATTATTTTACTGCAAACAATAGAATCACACAAATATTTACTAACAATTATATCCATTAAAAAGACAACCATATCATTTTTGCCATGCAAAAAATACATATGAATTTAAATTTTTTTTGTTTTTTGTTTTTGAAATTGCAAATCTCGTCCCTGACAATAAATTATGTACCCTTGGGTGGAATAGCCTTTTCCCCCAACAGTATATATGAAGGATTCTTATAATAATATTCTTTAGCCATCTGAATAAAAGGTCTTTTTACAGATGTTAATGATACAAAAAGATGAAGTTTGTTTGCTTAACAACACCACTAGAAACACAGTCATTGATTATTAATCATCGGTTATTGGATGTCAATCGCACAGCCGAGAAAAAACCGACTGCCGCCACATAGGCTACTTTTCAAATAACAGCAAAGGATCTTTTATGTGCACTTTCCCACAGACAGGATAACACACTTCACGGCCTTTGATAGACCACTCGTTGATCAGTGGTTGGAATGGGACATAGCCCAATGGTTCCCCTGAGGAGGATCGATCCTTCGACCCATCGAGCTGCAGGTGGACACTTTACCGCTGGACTACGACCCGCTCCCTTTAATGATACAATGTGTTCAGGGTTTTATCACCTATGTTGCTAGACTCCGATAATCGGTACCGTTCCCCAAAGGTTATGTCGTTTTTTATTCCCAATTTTGGAGTAAAAATTCCCAATTTTAATGTAAAATAATCAGATGTAGGTTAGTATGGTTTGCCAATGAAAATAAAAATTCCCAATTTTCAGTCAAACGACGGTAAAATTCCCAAAGTGAAAGCCATGGGCGTCAAGTAACATTTCAGAAATTTTCAGGATCACCCAGTATACACCGTATCAGGCAGAGTTGGCTCAAGGACGACTGGAGAGTCTACTAAACTACCAGACTATGATTAGTGACCTGACAGGGTTTAGTCTGGCTAATGCATCACTACTGGATGAAGCGACGGCTGCTGCTGAGGCAATGGCACTGTGTTGCAGGTATTCCATTGAGTGAGAAAATAGCTGGTTACGACACTGGTAACATTTTGTCATACATCAGAAAATAACATACATCTATGGTATGCCATTTGGAACATACATTTATAACATGTTATGTGAATATATTTACAGTAAAGTACTCTTAGAACGAACATGCTTAGAACGAACTACTGGATACAACGAACCGATCGTAAAGTCCCGATT